>JAULBS010068580.1:0-22369 GCA_032355785.1 Symmetromphalus regularis | reverse complement strand
ATATACATACATACATATATATATATATATATATACATACATACATACATACATACATATATATATATATATATAAAAACTAGCCGGTTAACCCCATTTATATTAATTTATATTAAGTGGGAGATGTTGCAGTATTTGTAATTATGGTGAATGTCTTTAAAAGGTTGCTTCTAGCAACTATAGCCAGATGTTAATATGGCTCGTCTGTGAGTGAGTGAAAGTTTTTAAACGTGCCCACGTCCATGTGGTTCTGGCACATCCACCACGGATCCAGTGGCATAAGACAAAGGCACTGGTTCCGGGGAGGAAAAGTAAGAAGAGTAGGGAGAGCTTGTCTGTGGCAATTAATTTGGTGTAATATACTCTGCATATCTCACTGGACGTTCCAAAACCTCATATACGCGGAATATTCTGTCGTTTTAAAGAATTTTAATCAATGTTTAATTGATAAGGTTTTCCCAGAATATAAATAATTACTTTCCACGTATTATTCAGGACAAAATATAAATTTTCTATAATTAGAATGCACACCAACTTTCGTTTCGTTTTCCTTCTTCCCGCTTCTGCAAATACTATAAAGGAAAGGTTATTTAACGACACCTCTGCATACTGTATATTCAGCGGCTGTTAGGTGCCACAAATACCGGTATATTATTTTCGACTCGTGGTCTTTTGAGGAAACCCGTTACCGCCACAAAGGATACTCTTCCCAATTAGCAGCAAGGGATATTTTATATCCGCTTTCCCACCAACAGGATAGCGTATACTATAGTATTTGATAAACCAATGAAGTAACCAACCCACTGAGCCATGCGACTCACCTTGGAGACTCCATAAATCACTGAGTCGGCCTTCGAAAAATCAACAAAAGCCATTTTCATTCTATTACTGTCATTGCTTTATTTATTTATTATTTATGTATTAATTTTATTCATTCATTCTTTAAAAAATTATCGACACAACAAGAACACATTGATTTATTAATTGCCGGCAAATGGATATTGACGCATAGTCTTCATAGGAAACACGCTTTTTTCTATGAGTTGCAAGAAATCATTTATATGCCCTTTCCGATAGACAGTACAGTAGAGGTGCAACGAATCGGACAAAACCGTATTGGGATACAGGAAACCCATATTGCAATACATATTACAATACAGTTTGATTAATTACCAAGATGTGATAAAGTCATATTTTGATAGTGTCATACTAATTACTAAACATATCTCAGGCAAGCAGACCTGTACTAATTTCTGTTGAGAAAAAAAAGAATATATAGACACAGTAGATTAATGTTTTAATTAAGTTTAACTTTTATTTTTAAAACTCATTGTCATAGGTTTTATAAGAGGTGGATACTCACTGAGTAGATATATCGCGATACATGAAACCATATCACGGTACGTACTGCACTCGGCAAGTATTGCAATATACCGGTATGTCGTTGCACCCCTACAGTACAGCACATACCATGGCCTTTGATATAACAGTGGGAAAAAAGCCAAATCGGAGTCTGCTAAGTGGGGTCGATCCTACGACTAAAGCGCCCCAAGTGAACCCTCTGCCGACTGAACTAAATCTCGCCCGTCACTTCATTGCGACACGATGTTCCAGCCCTGAGTCACTCCCATCTCCGATATACGAGACGAAGTATCATTAAAACAAGATGTATAGCACTTCATTTCTTTTTAAAGCCACGAACCCGAGACGAGGCACGAGCCGGGTATTATTCAGCCACGGTATCTATATTCTTTCTGTCTCCTCCAAAAGAATCAAACCCCGTGGTAACCGAATCTACACAGGTTACACCCGCTTGGTTATTGAACTGAAATTACCCGCCATTTGGAAGGCCCGGGGCCCAGTGTACTAACTGAACGATTAATTTATGTACAAATAACATTAGCCCGCCTGGCGGGGGTGATCACCTGTCCAACTTTAGACGTGTGTCATTCGGGAGGCAGACACCTGAGTTTTGCACCTGCCACTGGCGCGTGCTGCTGTCATGCGTTACAAAGTGGGAATGTTCCGCTCTTTTTCTCTTTTTCACCACGCGCGCGCGCGCGCCAATTCGCGCTGGACCAAGCTATTGGCGCGAAGTCGTGTGTGTTTTTTGAACAGGTGAAGTACAATACTTTAACTCGCTTGTGAAGGGGAGGGTCTAGACGGGTGGGTGAATGTAACACAGGTCTTGTTGAAGATTAATTGAATGTAAAAATATACAATTAAAACCAATATGTTGCATTATGACCATTAATTTTACCATTTGAAATAAATATTATTGTACTTGTGAGGGTATTGAACGCATGTGATACAGTTTGATTCTGACAATGGGAACTGTTTCACAACTATTTTTGTTATGACAAAATTTACACTAAGTAATACCATGATTCAAAGCATGTATGCGTGTGTGTATGTGTATAATATTGTGTATATATGTGTGTATGTATGTATTTATGTAGGTAGGTAGGTACGTATGCATAATAATAATAACAATAATAATAATAATAAAACTGTAAAAAACCTAGCATCTCCACACCCTTCTAACCCTGAGCTTTCCCATTTCCTTAATTAACCCATTTTAATTACATGCGAAAATAGTAGTTTGCATTACAGAGAAAAACAACAACACAAGTTATATTCATATATTAAATAGTTTAATATAATGAAAAACATCTTCATGTATCCACAAACAATTACATAAACTTATCAATGTACATGTATAAATATACACATCACAAAAATCTCCAATAATGCTGGTGTGTGACGACTGACACTCATGAACAATGACGCTATTTTCTTTGGCACAAGAATATGGAAGTATGATAAAAATAAATAACATGCATACGACAACGGATGAAGGAATGTCGCAGACGTGAGGTGGTCACTCGACAGGTGTGATCAACGCGCACACACCTGTTCCCCTGACCTCTCTACAGGTCATCTAATTCTCTGTTGGGAGTCGCTGAACAAATAATAATCGCTTTTAACAAACGGAGAACAGCAGTGCAGAAAATACAATCGACTCATGTTAAATTGACGATTAAAAATGTTGAGGAAATGCAATCTGTTCATATTAAATTCGACCTGAAAAACGGGGAGAAAATCATTAAATGCATAATTTTGTTTTTGCACAGGTGCGTAGTTATTTTTAGCTTTTTAATGAAAATATAATAAAACTTGCATTGGAATGTTTATATGGAAATGTCACGGATGAATAAATCCATTGTATTTTTAATATTGTTCCGAACCAATCAGATAACGATATATACTCGTCAGTGTCCGATTATCTCCGGTACATTAATTCTTAATAGACTGGACTTTTTGAGACAGAAAAAAAAATAATAATAATAAAAAATAATAATAATGCCATTCTTTCTTAGACGTGGACAAAGAAATAATAAAAGTTTATTTCTAATAATAATGTATTACATGAAAAGCATTATTGTTGTTATCAAACATCTTTATGTATACATAATTTATTATATAACATGAAACTAATTATTTAACAAAGATGTTAATTTCTTTTCCTGATATAGACAATTTTCATGTTCTCACTCCACCAAGTTTTCAGGGTTTTTTTTAAAGGAAGATTTTTCTTCTCCTATTGACAAACCTAAAAATATGACTAACAAGTATGGAGAAAGAGAAGAAAAAACTTTTAAATAATAAATATATGTTATACTAAATAGCACACAAAGACTAGTATGCCATTTATTTGTACGAACAGCACCGTGAGTGTAAAATTAACAAACTATATTATACGTCTATACTATAATAACTTAAAACTAACATAAAAAGGTAATTGGCACAATTCGATATATCCCTGTACTTCAAACTATGAACTATGGTATTACAAAACTGGACAGAATTTAACCTATTGTTTCTACAGACGTAAAGAACTAAACGTTTTGGCAAGATGGCCATGTCTTTTTTTAATAAAACAATAACCTTGAAAAGTGTTCATAGCATAATTGTCATATTAAAAAATTATCAACTCTCAACATAACTGGTAGAACTATCTACTCCAGTCTATATACAGATTTTTCAGGAAAGTTATAAAAATTATATATCCAAATTGTATAGCAACGTTGATAATAATAGTAATAATAAATATTTCTTTTATCGTTAAAATAATTTCTAAAAGTGCTACAAATTAATTTACTCGAAAATAAAATGTATTGTGATTTATTAGAAAAGTTGATGAATTAGTCGGATAACTCAAATTCCTAAGATCAAATCATGTTTGAGCTGCTAGAGACACCTGACTCATAAACACTTATTAAAGTCCCAACTTTAATACTGAACTATTGAATAGTTTGAATGGAGTTGCATCATTGATAACGTCTCTAAAATTTTGACTTAATTATATAAGCACGTGCTCAGGACTAGATATACAGGGCGTAGAAAAAATAGTTTTTCTAAACAATGATGTAATTAAAAAAAAAAGTATTTAAATTAAAAGGCCATTTAAGTGGGAAATGTGTTACACTGCACGTGCCTATAACGTGGAATAGACAACCTAAATTTAATGTACGGAAGTTTATTCGAACATTTATTTAAACTAGTAAGGAATGAGTATAATGGTTTCGTCTAATTCTAAAACTGCTCTTAATGCACAAGAGTCCCACAACATCCGTCTTCATGTTTCAACAGTAGCGACATCCGGGAGAAAGTCTTGCTGCAAGAACGACAACTGTATTTCTTGACGTCAGAATGTGTTTGCAAATGAGCGCGCAGATTTGAACGATCTGCGAACGCCCGCCCACAGTGAGGACATGTAAAAGGTTTTTCTCCCGTATGTGTTCTAATGTGTCCCTGTAGCAGCCAGGGTCGGGAAAAAGACTTCCCGCACAGTTTACACTTGCACGGTAGCGTGTGAGTCCGGATGTGCATTTTCAACGCTCCTAGTGATACGTACGTCTTTTCACAGTATTTGCAACTAAACTCCTTTTTCGTTTGTGAGGTACAGTGAAATTGTTTGTGTTTTGACAACCCACTGAAAGTGGAGTAACTCTTTTTGCACGAGTCGCACTGATACCTGATTGGCTCGTTCTCTTTGCTCTTTTTCTTGTCAAGGGATGCAATGTCAATTTCCGATCCACTGTGACCTTTTAGCACCGAATAGTTAACGACATTGTCAAAAGGAGGTTTAATAAGTCTTGCTCCCATATCGATATGTTCCACGACTCGATCCTCAAACGCCATTTTACCAGTGTCGCCAGCAGGGGGAGAAAAATTCAGTGAGTATCTTAGTCCTTGCAAATATGGAGGCGGAGGTAAAAATGGTGAGCCTTTTAAAGATGGCGGAAGTTCGGCGTATGGGCGGAACGGAAGTGGCGAATCGAGCATCGGTCTGGGAACTGGAGGAACCGGAAATCCGTTTAGAAAGCGGAAGTTGAATGGAAGGAAAGAGTGACGATGGTGAAGGTTGTTGAGTATGGATGGGTGCCATGGGAACGGTTCCGGAATTCTGGGATGTTCCGGCGGAGAACCACTTGGTGAGCTTAGTGGTGGGCTGCTGCTCGTACTTCTGTCGCTTTCGCCGCCCCCTGGGGAGGTACTTGATCCACGCTGAGGTTGTTCAAACAAACGAGGGACGATAACTCTAGGGTAGACAGGAGTAATCTTTTCTGTCGGTCGAACGGGTGCTTGCATAGTTTCAACTTCTGAAGAAAAAAGTGACGTCATTAAGGGTATATTTAAAAAAACGTTTCTAAAGACGTTATATCTTTTGAGATTACGTTATACCTAGTATGGCGCGAAATATGCTGAGGTTATTATTTTTTTTTATTATTAAACTTAAGCTCACAAATACATTTAAATACATTCGATATGCAAGTTATATAAGTTATACCCACAATCTGATATTCCATTAACTTTACTGGGATGGAACTAATTCAAGGTGTGCGATATTTATATGTGATGTTAAAGAAGTTTCAGTTTCATTTCAAGCTTATTTCCCGAGAGAAGTAATTGTATTTTGTCACGAGGGACATTAATAAACGTTATATGAAATAAAATCTTATCTGATATACTGTGTATTACACTGCAGCTATTTTAAATTTTCTTTCGTCTCACTTTAGAAATATATGATTTAAAGCAATTAACATAATAATTACCGGACACCGATTACCACCTACATGAAGAGAAATAACAACTGATTTATTGGTATTAACTATTTTGTAAACTAACAGTATTTTTTAAATTAAAAAAAATATCAAAATTTATACCATTCCCCACCCCCGATTTCGCAGCCTATGTATTGCATACATACTATTTTTCAATAAATTACCATAGGGGGTCTAGGGAGTCCAAACCTCCCTTCAGTCACAAATATTAGTTTTTTCCTATTATAATTTAGCTGTATTTAAATTTTATCTCCTCTCCAATATTAAAAATAATAAATATATCTCTATCCCTACCTAACCAAAATGTCTGCATTCATCCATGTATTGTAAACTTCAAATATGATTTTTAAATAATTATTATGTTGTTTGGTTCATTTAGCTCTTATCTCAATAGAAAACTTCAAAATACATAATTAAACAAACACTTTACTTCTTCTATAAGAAAGTGATTAAATCGTTTCAGAGAACATTTTAGGCACGTAACAATAATACCAATATTTAGTCTATGTAGTGTCGGTAGGTTTCTTCTGTAAACTGAGCGTTGCAAATAGAATTATGGTTGAAATTGGTTGATAATTATACCGATTAAACTACGTAAGTGAGTGGCTAAACAATCATTATTTTATATCATGAACTCGCGGGGTGGGAGTGTGTATGTGTGTGGGGGGGGGGGAGAGATGGGGGGTTGTGATGAGCGAGGCGAAACGGGTATTTTAAAAGGGCATTCCTCTTCTTTAGTGTAATAAAAACATGGAGTTTCGTCTTGATGGCGAATTGAACCACAGAGGTTTTAAATTGAATATAATATGCCTTCTGTGCTATATTATATATAATCCTTAAAGTATTAATTTTGAAAACGGTAGGTGGTTTCGAAAAGTGTGTAACGTAACTTACTAAATGACCATTAAAACTTCAGTATCCTTAAAAGATTGTTCACAAAATTTAATGAGTATACATAGGGTGTTACGTCATGAATTTAAATTCTCCATTAAAATGCCAGCCGAAATCCCGAAAACAAACATTTTAAAATACTACTTCGAGAGAGGAGGGACCAGAAAATTAGTACTCTCTGTTGGAATAGGTGAATAGTACCAATTTTTTAAATAAAAACTATCCTGTCAATGTAAATAATTTTAAGTATATTTTCTCACCTGTTCTATCAATGTCGTTCTTTTTCTCTTCAACAATTCCTGGTGACAGTGCAGATGTTTCGCAGCTTTCTGGGGATGTACAAGCTTGGCGAGGAATTGTCCACACAGAAGTTTTGTCGTCATAATCTGTCACCTTTGACGGGCTACTCATGTCAGTTTCAATACTGGAACTCATTTCACAGTCTTTAGCACATTCTCTGTCGGTTTCATCGAAACGCAATCGAGATAGCTCACTCTTTGGTGATATAGAAACCGGACTTAGGTTTAGGTCTGTTCTTAGACTGACCATCGAAGTATCTCCCCTCTCCCCTCTCTTTTTGATAAGAAAGGCCCGAGGCATGTTTTGAAACCGTTACGGCAGGTTCTAAATATCCACATGCACGCAATCAATTCACGATCCCGAATGTTTACAAATGACGTATTTTGTCTGTGCGTCCTCTTGGGAGAAATGTTGTCGTTTCTTTGAGTACTACATTCATAAAGGAGTTAAATAACGTTAAAGAAATGCTGGATAAATACCCAATCACTTGGTGTGTGGTTACTTTGTAAATCACACCGGCTGCCGAACCAATCAACGGTGTTGATCTGTCAATTGAGAAACCATCCATCCAATCACTCGACGTGTGGTCCATTTTTTTCTCTAAGCTCCGCCCACCGCCTGCCCCGCGCGATATCCCAGACATGAGGACAGGTGTTGGCGCTAATATGCACGCGAGCGGAACGCGCTACCGGCGAACCGACACTCAGAAATATACGATACACAAAGGCGAGAAGAATCGAAAAGTACTTTACATGCTATCTGATAGCCTATTTTTTAAACACAAAAAATTATTTTGTGCTAAGTTACACGAAAGTGAACTAAATTATAGGAACCATTTATAGATTATTTAGCGAAACTAAAAAAAGTAGTTTTTTCTTTTTTGTGATTTATAAAAAAAAAATTTTTTTTTTAAATTGGGACAGATTTAATACCATGTTGTTTTTCTAGCATATAACAAAAGAGAAAGAATAAAAATACAGACGAAGAATAGAATGATAAAGCTATTATTGCTAATATATAAGAATAATATTTAAATAATAATAAATAATAATAATAATAACAATATAAGAATAATAAATAATAATAATAAATACATTTTTAAAAAGTAGGAAGTATTATAAACTGTAAAATTTTACATACAATAATATTACAAATATTACAATATTTACATTTTGAAACCGAACTTCGTCTAAATTACCGGTGTGTGCGGCACACACATTGGCAAACAGTACGCTATTACTTGTGTAAGAATTGAACAAAAACACAAAAGTTAATATAAAGGAAATTTTAGACACAAATGTAGAAAGGTTCACGTAACAGTTCAAACTCAAATATTTTACATATCAACTGTAACAAGCAGATTGTGTTACCATTGTTACTTAACAGATACAGTTAAACATATTTTAATACGAGACAAATTATTTGAATGTAGGCCTAGTATTTCTGCTATTTCTTCTTTGCTATAATTTTATATAACGTTCTTTCTAAAATACCTGTGCGTGGGCGTGCGTGCGTGTGTGCTTAATGAAGAAAAACAACATTTATAATAAAATTTTATTTATAAATCATTTATTTATTTATTTAACGACCCCCCAGCACAAAAGTAATCATCGGCTATTGGGGGTCACACTATGGTTAACTGAAACATCGTATACACAATATATCAATGAATTAAACTAAGACCATGAAAAAACTAATTTTCTGTAAAAATCGGTCTCCTTTAAAAACTTAATAATAAGCTGTGGGTGGAATCGGAATGATTCCACCACACCCTCATTAACAAACACATTATCTCTAACAAGCTGAAGGTGAGGACAATCCACCAAAATATGACGTACCGTCAATATACACCGACAGTGCTCACAATGAGGTGGACGATCCCTTTATAAATCAAATTATTTATAAATCAAAGCAGCACGTGCGTGGTAAGTTAACATGGATATACTCTCTTAATAATAAACAGGTTTTTTTTTAAATATATCTGCTTAAACTGTTAAACAATACGAATTGTATTAGAGTGATTCCTATAATTATTTATCTGGTAGTTTCAAACAAGGGCGAAAATCGCTTCCTAGAAGTGGGAGGACGGTGCATTCCCTCCCTGTCCAAAAAGTGTGTTTGTGTGTGTCCCCCCCCCCATAACCACCCCAGGATTGACGCCATTATAGACCCCCCTGCGCACTTCGGTATATTTGCGCTAGGACCACATGGTTAAGTGTTACATTGTATCAATAAAGAGAAATACTGGATAAGACTATTATTTAGACATTTTAATTTAAAAATTTCGAAGCAACAATTGGGAGCTGGGAAATTATATAGGCACCCCACGTCCAAAAAGTGTGTGTGTGTGGGGGGATGTGTCCCGCCAGGATTTACGCCCCTGGTTTCTAAAAGAAAAAAAACTTACTAAATCAGTACACTTAAATGCATTGTAGTTTTGTTAAGAGTATATAAATTACAACTTTGTCCCATAGTCAGGACAGCATAATATATACTCAAACAAAAAAGAAAGTATGCATGTTGAAACATTGAATATGTTTTAATGCACCATTTCACCATAATCGAAGCAAAAGAAAGCAAAAAGTACAGTAAAGTTTGTTTTATTTAACGACGTCTCTAGAACACATAGATTTTTATCTTATCATCGGCTATTGGACGTCAATCATATGGCCATTCTGACATATGTATTTAGAGGAAACCCGCTGCCGCCACATAGGCTTCTCTTTTTCCGATAAACAGCAAGGGGTATTTTATATGCACTGTCCCACAGACAGGACAGTACATACCACGACCTTTGATGAACCATTTGTGGACAACTTGTTGGAACGGAAAAATAGCCCAAACTGCAAATGGGTCCACTGAGAAGGATCGATCCGACGACCGACCGGTTCACTGACAGATACGCTACCGTTTGAGCTACATCCCGCTCCCGGAAAAGAAAGCAATATATGTGTGCATGAATTAATTGTGTAACAGTTTATTGTTTTATGCTAGTTGACAATATATTATTTTATAACTGCACCGTGTATTTTTTTGTATATTGCTACATGACGTTTCAACAATACTTTACACATTACACAACATTAGAACAAAATCTATTTTACATTCAACATTACACAACATTTAGAACAAAATCTATTTTATTACGATCTAACACTGAATGGTGTAAGAGATACATAAATGGAAGAATTCGCGTAAACCTACATTTTAAAAACAAGTCGTAATAATAATAATGCAATACTTGTTTTGTTTTATGCTAGTTGACAATATATTATTTTGTATATTGCCAGATGACGTTTCAACAATACTTATAACATTACCCGACATTTAGAATAAAATCTATTTTATTACGATCTAACACTGAATGGTGTAAGAGATACATAACACATTTTTACAAAGTTAAATGCAAGAATTCGCGTAAACCTACATTTTAAAAACAAGTCGTAATAATAATAATGCAATACTTGAAAAAGTAAAATGCATCACATCCATATCATAATACAGTTTAAATTTTTAAGTGTGATAACAGTATATATAACATAATACATGTACCATGGTGATATAAAACATATACAAAATTATTGTACATATCATCACCGAGACTAAAATTAATGTTTATCAGACACATAATAATAATAATAATAATAAAGAAAAAGAAAGAGAAAAAAATAAAATAAACAACAATTTATTACCTGTTTCAAAAAGTAAAAGCTATTTAATTCCATAAACCTAATAATAATAATGATAATAATAAAGAAAGAGAAAAAAATAAATAAATAAAAATAAACAACAATTTATTACGTGTTTAAAAAAGTAAAAGCTATTTAATTCCATAAACCTAAACAGAAATAAGAAAAAAACAACCCAAAAAACATCATCTTAATATATATACAGAAGTTAATTAAAACACTAAAATTAATCTAAACTAAAAAGGGATTTAAGCGCATTAACTAAACAAGATAATAGAAGTCAGTTAATAAAAACACTAAAATTAATATAAATTAAGAAGGCACTTAAGCCTTTGAAACGTATTAAATAAAATACTAGAATTTTTTTTTTATATATATAGGACGTGAAAATTAACCATTTTCCCGCAGTCCTATTTACCAATCAAATTTGGACCCACCCCTTCAGTAAACCTGCATCCGCGCCTGTAATTTAACATGTTTTAGTAATAAAGAACAAAAATACAACCGCATTCTTTACACAATTAACATGCTTCTACTTTCAAGAAATTCCTTCACTTTCTGATTTTTATGAAGACTGCCACTGAAATTCAGTCTGAAAATCGCGATAATATTCATTTCTAAATATTATTATGATGACACTACGCTAATGTGTAGAATTCGCACGCCTGTCAAAGTGGTCGACATTTCTACCATAAGAGAGAACGTTGGTGATCCATTGGGAGGACGTCGGATTTACAAGCTGAAGACGGTGTCAAAATCCCACAAACGATGAATTTTTCTAAATTGGATGGGTTTTTTTTGTTTGTTTTTTTAGAATTTCAAAATGGGTAAATGGCAAAACGTATAATAATTTAAAAAATCAACAATAAGCAAGTAATCACATAAAAATTATTACAGAATAATAAATTAAGTGTACGTACAGTGTCATATAATGTTTTAATTATTATCAATAAATCAGATAAAAAAAGAAGAAAAAAAGAGAAGATATTAAACAGGCAATCAACAAACTTGTGAATCGTGTTTATTGCATATACGTTTCTCCAGAACGTGCAACTGACAACCTAGCAATATACACATTTCCGCTACCAACTGTACAGAAAATAACAGGCAATATCTTTTCGCCAAGAATTGCAGCATTTTCAGGCCATGTGCTGTTTATTGACACGGATCATATTTTCGGAGGAGCGAGGTTCGCAAAATTCTTTTACATGTTAAATGTCGCATGAATTTCTTAATGTCCTCAACGAGTCCCAGAAGTGCCATTCTCGCGAGATACGCCACGCGCAAGTATGCAAACGTTTAACTCTAAAACAGTTTCTCTCCTCGCCCATGGTTTTACGATAATGAAAAAAACAAATATTAAAAATCAAATGACGTGAAACAAATAACAAAGACGGACACAAACATCTGTTAAATCAAAATACCAAAAGAACGTAAACACAGTACCGGCGCAACCGTTTAAATATTGTGAGGAGGGAGGGACAAGACAGAATAGGGGCGCCATTTGGAGAGCGCCTTCAAATGAAAATCTCACAAAAAAGGGCCCCGCAGATTATTGGGGAAGGGGGAATGCCCCTTGCAGCTCTGGCTGCGCCGGCCTGCCGGAATTTACCTGGGGGCTTCCAAATTTAAAATTATCTCCAGCTTATTATTTTTTAATATTTAGACTGACCATCAAAATTTAAATATTCCTCGTCTTCTAAATTCTAAATTTATATCATTAAAGGACCCCCTTTTAACCACTAAAGCAGTTATAATAACCACCAAGCTATCCCCTTCTTCTTTTCAACCTTCTATCTTTTCTCCCCGGACCCAGTGCCCTTGTTTAATGACACTGGGCCCATGGCGAGCGTGCCCGAACCAAACTGAACGTGGGCACGTCATAAAACTACTTCAAGTTCAAGTCCCTTGTGAAATAATTTGATAATAAATGGCAACTCAGTTAATATCCTCTATTTATACTCTATTTCCCTAAGATTCAGCTCAGTGTCTAAAACTTACCCTATCACAAGAACTGCCAAGAGGCTTTTCTCCATTGATGCCAATAACATCCTGGGCTTGAAGTAAAGGAAATATCTGAACATTCATGTTGTTAGTCTGGCAGAATGACTCTCCAAATGGAAATCGTTTGGGAAACTCATGTGATGCTAGGGTCAGATTGGTCATGTACATTTTTATTCCATCTCCCCAGTTGTCAGTAATATTAGTCATGTTCACAAGAACTCGACCAACTGTTGTCTGGATAAACATACCATAGCCTGCATTAAGAAAAATGTATTCAGTGTTGTAATTATGGTAATTAAGGTTGTTTGTTTTTGTTAAATTGAATTATTGTGTATCACAGATCAAATAGTATCAATTAATTTAAATATGAATATTTAGAGTGATATTTTGTTATAGAACCATAAACATTGCTTTTCACAGTGAATATCCGGTTTTTAATATTGTGCTAATATACACAAGTACAAACTAAAAAGCAGATTCTTAAAAAATGAATTCTTTCAGTTATAACATGTCAAGGAGTGCAACTCTAAATAAAGGTACGCTACTTATGCTCCTAACAATCCCATATGACATAACATATATAAACTTTAATAACAAAATACAAATCAATCCATTTACCTTATTAAAAGTTATTAACAGATATACACTATCTAACATGTCAAGAGTTTAATTTCAAACATGTATTGATAGGTCTTGAACATGTATTGATAAGTCTTAAACATGTATTGATAAGTCTTAAACATGTATTGATAGGTCTTGAACATGTATTGATAGGTCTTGAACATGTATTGATAGGTCTTAAACATGTATTGATAGGTCTTGAACATGTATTGATAGGTCTTGAACATGTATTGATAGGTCTTGAACATGTATTGATAGGTCTTGAAAGCAATAACAAAAACTTGCCTTTTAATAATTGTAAGAAAAATTTCACCAGTAGTTCCTGTTATTCTGTCACAAACAAAAATATTACCTCTGTTCCTATATATTGTTGAGTTAGCAATATGAATGCTGCCTTCAATCTCTGTCAAATTCAGGCCATCATAAGCACAGTATTTAATTGAAACATTGTTCATCAGAGGAACATATGGGCTGGCACTAATAGCTGCTCGTTGGTAGTTCACACCAAATCCTTTTCCATGGAATGTGTCGAGGCCAGCATAGAGAATGTCTGTGTATTCTATCCAGGATAAACTGCGGTTCACATAGACATTAGTATCTGTCCAATTTTCACGCAGTGTGGAGTTGTAGAATTCCAGTCCACGCCAGTGATCCAGAGCCAGACCTGCTCTCAGACCCTCACACTCAAAGCCAATCAGTTGCTGACCATCTGAAAATTAACACAAACCAATTGTTTATATATACAAGAGTCCAAATTAGTTGTTTGGAGGCCATGACAATTACCCTACTGCCTTTGGTGACTTTGTCAAGTTGGGATCTCAGGAACACCAGGGCACAACAAAAATGTTAAAGTTCTTTGTAGGACATGACAGCAAATGCTGTGATGTTGTCATTAAATTTAACCAAATCAAGAATGTATCTGAATATAAATCATTTTGTTACATGGTACATGCAATAAAGAGTCAGACTAGATATTAAAATATAAAAACAAATTTGAACTTACCACAAATATGGGCTCCAGTGACAATTGCAGAAGCACCGGGACATTGCAGAAGATTGTTTTCATGACCTGCACAATTTGGTTTCTCATACAACATGTATTCTGTGTAGTTCTTTGCAAAAGAGTGGTAGGTGAAGTTGCCCTTAAGAAAACCTAGGTGTTGACAGGTAACATTGGCATCAATTTCTGTGTAGCTGAAATAATTATAAAAAAATTAATTTGTATTGCAGTCATGTTAATTATATTCGGTTTGTAAGGAATAATCGTTGAAACACGTTTCTTTATACCAGTACATTCTAATTTCTAAATATATTGATTTATGGTGGATACTAGTAAACACAGATATATATCAAATCAACAAGACAAGACACAAACAAAAAAGTAATGTCTAACTAAAATAACTCTTCTCCCTCTTGGACATTTTGGTTTAATGTTGGGTTTGCTATTAAAATTAAATTTTAGCACTGATGACCATGTTCTTTTGAACCTAAAATGAACAGGGATACTTCAGTATCTCATCAAGAAGAGCAATATCTCATTAATTTTCACCATGATACACGTAGCTGCAGACAGAATGAAGATATTGTTTGTTCTCAGAAATCAACCATGATGTTTCAAATTCAAGTTCATCACAATGTAAACAGTTATCTTAATAAATACAAAATGGAGATATCTAAAAACAAAGCCTTCAACAGACAGACAAGCTGAAAATAAAATCCCATCTAATTGGAATGTAATGATGTAGAGAAGTCATGAAACTATATTTACAGCTAGATTTCACTTACTTCTTGTAGTTTGTACAAATTCCCCTCCACTTGCTACGATAAAGCAGCTCAAGACGTCCATCTTGTGTGGTGTTGCCATCAACCAATCGAGCATCATCTTGCCAGTCACCACTGGGAACCCCAGCATCTCCTCCAACATTTTTAGTCATCAGAATCCTGCCTCCTGGTTCATCACTTCCCTGAAATCATATGATGTTGACAGATTACAACTTCAGATACCTGGTATTAAACATGTAGGTTATGTTACAAAATGGTTTCTGGTGGACATACATGTACTTAAACTCACTTGCACTTTGTCTGTTGAGAGAGTCCCACCCTTCTCATTCTCACACGATCTGGCTTAGGTCAGAAATTGTGCCTATAGGGGCATGGTTCATAATAACCTGCTCTGAATACAATGTTAAACTCTTGACCTTCCCATAATTAAAATACAGTGTACATCATCCATGTACGAGTCAGTTCAGAACCCTAATGCATTTGGCTGGAGACTCAGACCTTAGCATCAAAGATTATGGATTCCCACTATACCACTATAATTTTATACTTTATTATCTTTTTGAAAGAAATATTAAATAATTGTGTTGTTTTCTTGTTTTTTTTAAATTCAGATTACTAAATATTGTGGTGATAACCAGTATGTCTTCAAATTTAACAGTGCAGAGACCATTACATTTTCATGCATCACAATAAATGTTTAACTACTTTTTAAAGTAAATAAATCTATAAGGTGAGGGATTTCATAACATGCATGCTCTTGATCCTGACTATGAATGTTTCTCGTGCACAACCCTTCAACAGGTGTGATACAGCTTTACATACATTTTGTATATTAATTTATTAAATTTAATGGAAAGTTATAAGCATGCAAGGATTCCACAAACTGTTGTCACAGCTGCTGTCAATCTAAATATAATGCTATAAATTTGTTTAAATCTTTCAGTTATGTTCCTTAAACAATAGAATTGTCCAGTCAGAGGGTCAATTGCCTGGGGTGCACACCATCAGTATTCATGTTACCAGTGTATGTCAACCATGATTTACAAGGCATGGCTACTGCTGGGGGAAGAGGAGGGGGTGGGGGGAGTATTTGCACCTCGTACAATAACAAAAAGAGCTATTATACTCATTAAATTATAGTATTAAATTAAAGATACATATCTTTTATTCTTGATTTCATAATTTTTCTGTATATTAATGGCACTAATCCCAAATAAAAGCATTTGTCAGAATCTCACATCATCACTAACCCATTGTTTTTTAAACTCAGGATTCCTGACAATTTACGTTTTAGCACATTTTGCAGGTGATATCCAAATTTGTGGAGTAAGACCCCCAAACAATGGAACAAACATTCAACACGCTGTGCCAACAATTTCACTGTTCACTTGTCCATGTTGGTAGACTTCAGTGAACAGGCTGATACGGTGAAATGGATAAAAGCAAAGAAACACAGACATTTGCACACAAGGTTCTCTCTGTGGCATAGGTTAACAGGAAACACATGAAACCACAATGGGTGAATATTTAGTATTAGTGTAAGGTTCTCACAGCACATTTATTAAAATTATGAATGTCAGCACCAAGCCCTCCACCCCCATGAAAAAAATTAAAAGTTGATTCATTTATTTTTAATCAGAAAATACCAACAAGTATAACAATTATTTTTAATATTTTACAATTGCTGAATACAAATATGAAATGATGTTATCTACATATTTATTTTCTCCAAAAGCAATAAAAGAAAAAAGGTTTTTTAAAAAGCTAGAGACTGGAACTTATGAACTCCCACCTCCTCTTCTTTTTTAAATGCTTTGTTCTATCTTTAAATATTGGACATTTTAACTTTTAAGTAGATGACCTCTTTGCAGGTTGCATGTATAAAAAGAACAAGGTGAAACAAATTCAGTAAGATGTGTCATTGTATACATAGATTAGGAATCTGTGAACATATATATACTCAAGATTCAGATTGACATTTTCAAAATACAATATACGTGACCATGTATAGTACTTACAGTGTTCTGTTGTCATCATTTACCTTGAATCATAAATAATTCATACTATCATACACTGTGCATGATCAGAAAATGATTAATCATAACCATTGTTGACCAATATAATTTTATAATGATTATTTATACAAGGTCATCTCATTTTAATTGTTTTGCATAATCTAGATTAATAAAATTTAATGTTGGACATAAATTGTTATTACTGTATTACATAACAGAAGATTAATACCATTTGGTACAATAGAAGTGAATACAGGTACTGGTACATGCTCTCTCTTTAGGTCAAGCAGACATATTGTAGCTGAAATAGCCTCTAACTTGATTTCATTTTGGTTTTTGTAAATTCATAAATATTATTTAGTTAAATCATTTCATATGTCTGGTAATATTTTTTTTAGGATTGTACAACTGTTTCACCCTGCCAGCCCTCAACCTCAAACCTGTAGTAGCTAATGAATGCATACAGAGCTGGGTTAAGGCCTTTAGAGGCCCTAAACAAAAGCTTGTGGTGCCCCCATATATATTATTATTATTTATATTATTAATATTCTTGTATATATATATATATATATGTATGTGGGTTTTTTTCATTTATTGTGTGCCCTCTTTTTGTGAGCCCTGATTCACCTGTAACATTTGCACTATGATCCATTGTAAATACTGTACAGGGGGGAAACTGTGTGACCCCTCTTCCCTTGAGGCTCTAAGCATGTGCTTATTTTGCTTAATGATTAATCCAGGGCTGTATACATACACTATTTCTTTACACTATTACATGGACTTCAAAACAACTTTCCCAGAGTAAAAGAATGCATACCTGTATACATCTACATACCCTGATATAAATAATTCATTGTCATGCACTGTTACTATAGAACAAGTTCTTTCTAAATATTCTTTTCTCCTGTATGTAAATGGGAGTAAGATTAACATTGAATTAGTAACAATAATAAACAATACATTGTGTAGAATATGTCTGTGCATACATTATGAGGTTAAAGTATGGCTTGGAATTACTACCCTGGTTTAATAAAGTTAATTGATATAAGAAACCTCGTAATGATAAATGTGTATATTTTCAACAAACAATAAAGCCTGCTCCATTGGTGGTGGTGGTGGGGGGGGGGTGGGGGGTCAAGTTGATCTGGACCCCTCCTTGGGTTTTTTCCTTTAATATTAAGATGTTAACTTACTGTGCCTCTCTTTCAATATTAAATTTATTTCCTGTCTTTCGACACTACTCTTTCAAAATTGCCACATATATATCTAACCGTGAGCAAATCCAATGAAATAAACACAGTCAAAACGAGTTCTCTTCCACTGAAGGTGAAATTACATTACCTGTATTTCAAGAATATTTTAAAAACAGTATAAAATTTATTATATTCCTGTTATTAAATTATTTTTCTTGTTATGCATATGTACCTACATTGGTATTTTTCATGGAAAACTGGAAAAACAGATAAAAGCAATAGGCCATACAAAAACTAAACTACCAATGGTGTCAATGGTATTCAGTCTGTAGATTTTTCGAATGTGGTGATATAATAATGTGGCACAAATAATCTGAGAATAGACAAATTTACAACAAAATCATCTGGATAATATTACAATTAGGACACATATGAGGGAGAGATACTCTCCAATCCACCACTGATACAAGATAAGGCAGGACAAATCCAACTCAGTGAAATTATAATAACCTGTTACAGCCACGGCAGAAGCAAGGAACATTGGAGGAGTTAACAGATCTTGGTTTGAAGTGCTGAGTTTCAAGTGGATACAAGGTTATGCTTAATTTAGAATTATTGGGGAGGGGGGAGCTAAAGCCCTCCAGCTCGTCCCCTGTTCTGCTGTGCCTGTGTCATTTCCTGCTATAATTCATACCACACAAGTTTTGTTCTCAATATAAATAATTTATTCAAATATTTATATTAAAACATTAATACTTATTTAGTGGTAATTTGTAATTTCACATTTAAATTAAATGTATACATGTACATCCACTCAGAGGTAGGAAATATAAATTTATTTCTGTGTGGATGGATGAAAGGGGTACAGAGACTTTTTTTCAGTTGCATCATTATCTGTAATATTATATGGTACCCATTTCTTAAATCATGTACATCTTCCTGAGTGAGGGTAAGCACTCTCGGAAAGACTTCCAAACGTTTCAGCATTATTTTAGCCCTGACCCAAAGTTGAAACCCTAACCCTAAAACTCACCCTAACCCTAATCCTAAACTGACCTCATCACTAACCATAAAACTTATCCTAACTAACCCTAATCCTAAGCCAAGGGAAGTAACCCTAAAACTGACCCTAACCCTAATGTAAATGCTGGAACGTTTGGAAGTGTTTAGGCACCTTCTTTAAAACTAAATTTCTACAACTTAGTTCTGAATTTTATTTTCAATGCATTAGAGACAAAGAGAAATTAATGTTTTTGTTTTGGAATTGACTTCAAACCCATCCTGTAACCACTACAATAAGTAAAATAAACAAATTGTATTGGGTATATAATTTCAACCTCAAATGTTGACTTCATAATTCACAATGGACTCTAAATTTTGTTTTGGACTCTACATATTTTCTTTCATGAGTCCATGGACTCTCTATATTTTTGGATAAATGAGAACCCTGAATTATAATAATATTAATATCCCAACACGTAAATTACTGACATAACTGCTAACTCACCCTTGCAATCAGCGTGCCGTTCACTAGAATGCCAAACCCAGGTCCAAATCGGAGTTCACTGCCTGGTTCAATGTACAGACATCCTGAGGGTGCTATTTCGATGTTGCCGTTGATGATGTGAGGGTTGTTGACGGTCATGAGGGCTCGGCGGTCCCTTATGATGCCCCCACCAGGATAGGTGGCAACAAACGGATTTCTGCATTGTAAGGTAATGTGATCAAGAAACCACACGATTCCATCAGATATAACTGGCTTCGAACCCTCCCTCGGGGGTGGCGTTACGTTTCTGTTTATTGCTCCTAAAGATATTTTCACCATCGGCGTTGATATAAAGAAAAACAATAAAAACAAAACTCTTCCGTAAGTCAAGCGAATAAGGTATCTCATGTTCCTTTCTTCTTAAAACACATTGATTGACAACACAGTCTGATTCATAACAACGTCATGTTACCTGCAAAAAGGAAACCAAGTCGGCAACATCAAAGGAAATGTTCAGGTGTGAGACAATGCTGATCCCATTTCCTTAAAATAACAGTTATGTTGGAAGCTAGATCCTGCCAATTATTACCTGTCCCTGATTGAATTCTCGTTTTCAAATCTCGCTATCAAAGTAGGTCAAGCGGTTGTCGTTACAGGTGAAAAATACCTGTCACATGACTAAGATGACATATCTATTAATAGAAAAAAACGCAAAGCTGGAGGTGTTTTCCTTTCCAAGGAATGGCAGCCACTCTTAATGAAGATGATGTCAGCAGGGGCACGTACAACATTTTTGATGAGGGTGGGGTGGAGGGTCCACAACGTATAAAATATAACTTGCCGTTTTAAAAAATTAAAATAATAATAATAAAAAAAATAAAAAATAAAACATTTTTAACTGAAATGTTTCGAATACACGCTCCAGTTGGGGCTGTATTTATCCATTATAATTAGACTTAGCACAGTCAGAATAATTAAACAAATACATTTTATAAATAAAATTAGTTGCAGAATCGAGGGAGGATAATCCATAGATGGTTAGAGGGAGGGCACAGAGGAGAGCACCCTTATTTATTTATTATAAATTCTTTATTTTTCCTTTGTTTGACAGACACTATGTCGTATACCTCGTTTTTTCTTTTTTCAAATTTCTGTTCTCCGCTGTGTTCAAAATTACCACTCCATACTCTAAAAATTGACGTGTGAGCACTGTTAACCCAAACACCAATCACAAACTATTTAAAGTTGAGGCCATATCATACAATTATAGAGGTTTTACTCCGTTTATTTATACAAAAATAAACAGAAAAAAACTAACTTTTTAGATAAATGTACAGATGAATTCTAATCTAAATCAGGCAATTATATAGTTTGTATTAATTTTAATAGTCTAATTTTGTTTTCCCCTCCTAATAAACTAAATCAAATGACTAGGTGATTGGCGCAGATATAAATAACCAATCATATTACTTTGTGATGGATCACGTGACTTGAATAGTCTTCTCTGAAGGCAATAATATGCAGCATCCATACATTCATTTGTTTAGGGCGAAACGACCCGGATTACATTATAATTTATAGTCATGGAGATCTACCTCAGTTGGTTTGTTTTGTTTTTAATTATTGCTTTTAAAATTATTTATTTATTTATTATTATGATTCTCTTTTTACTTTTTTTTTCTACTTTTTATTTATTTATTAGGATTCTTGTCCATACACAGTTTAAAAAAATAACAGCAAATGCACGCTGGCTCAGTCTGAATAGTAATTTTATAATTGTCCGATAACTCTATCATTGTAAAATAAGATTTTTCATAGTTGAAAATTGGCTGTTGATCTGCATGGCGAAGACGCCGAAGTTGGCTTTAATGAACAAGAATTGTATTTATAGCTTACCAGTTTATGAAGTGAGGAAAACAATATATATCAATAACACAACAACTTTTTAAGTTTATATAATGTTAGATCGATGTTAGCATTAAATAAAGTCAAATAATCTCAGAATGTAATTTAAAGGGACACGACCAAAGTTGCACATATTGATATTTTTTCTGCAGAAAGTATACAAGTGTTTCAAAGTATCTTAGTACACAGTTTAAAAAATGACAAGATGTTCGCTTTCCATCATATTTTTTTATCCTTTAGTGTACCTCAAAATATTTAGTGTAAAGTTTATTTGAGCAACTATAGTCTGTTTACGCTACTTGGAACATGGATTTTTGTTGTTTACTTTAGTTTGCGTGAACCTAGGCGAAAAAGG
>JAULBS010068569.1:0-22376 GCA_032355785.1 Symmetromphalus regularis | reverse complement strand
TACCACGGCCTTTGTTAAACCAATTGTGGACCACTGGTCGGTGTAAGTGGTATACACCTACCCACTGAGCCTTGCGGGAGCACTCACTCTGGGTTGGAGCCGATACTGAGATTTGATCTCAGTACCTACCAGCCTCGAGTCTGATAGTTTAACCACTGCGCCACGGTGGCCGGTGTATGGATAAATGCTGAACATAAAAAGATAAATATATTGCTTGAAACAAAGGTATGTGCATAAACTACTTATCAGTAGCACTCAGTATTGTGGCTGTCCATGCATGGAAGTTATTTCTAACAGTTTTTCAGTGAACATTTGAAGTAACATGCTCACAGGAATTTTCGAAAATTTCACCCCATCTTACAAACGAGTCGAAGCAAAAACCTCCAACAGGACATTCCAAAAACACTTCCCGTCTTATAGGCAACATCGCCTTATAGTCAAATAAATACGGTACATGTTAGAGATTATTTTTCTTTACTAAAATTAGACTCATAGATGAAAAGATAATAAAAGAAAAACTTATAAATTAGGAATTTTGATGCAGGATTAATAATAATACAATGTAATTTTAAAAAAAAGGAAAAAAAATTTAAACTTTTTTGAAAACTTTAGCTAAAAGTAAGCATATAAATGATTATTATTTTAACTTGGGGCTTATTATTCCAGACATTCAGCTGTATTGTTCTGTAGTGACAAATGCAAACATTTCATTATTCTTATTGTAGTTATAAAGCCCATTAAAAACAAAATGCATATCAACCTTTTTTTTCCTTTTTGAGTTAATAAAATATTTATTAGGTAGGTAAACTATATTTATGACATTTTTGTACAGTAACAGAATGTAAACATACATTGCAGTGTTTCTGCATGCCTGCTACTAGTATGTGGAGGAAATTAATCCACAGAATCATTTATTTCTGTGTTGTTTTTTTATCCATTTTAGATTTTTTTAGTGGTCCCAACAACATGTTTTGCTGGATGTTTGCAATTGGATTTGAAAGAAATCAAAGACCAAAATGTAAAAATAATACTGTTTGAATCATACAAGCCAGAGATTGTCACACTTATCAGAGAAGCATACCTGTGAGTCAGAATATGTGACATTTTGGGTCCAACTCTGGTCTGTAGGCAAAACTCAAGATGTTATTATGCGGTAGCTATACATGTAGTTCTGGAGCCAAGATGCTTTATCTGCATGTATATTTGATCAATAGTTAGTAAAGTTTGAACATTTATTGTAATGTAAAAATATCTAGATTTTACATTTTCAATTGCACCGTATTAGTACCACATCCTAAACCAGTGTGTTATTTAACTGAGATTCAGTGTTTTTTTTTTGTGATAGTACATTACTAATGTCAAATTCAGATTTTGGACTCATCATTTGGATGCCACCTGAAGGCAAGGAATACTTATGAAATTAATTTCTCTTATCTATATTCAGTATCATGATATTTTTTTTAAAATAATTGTTGAAAATATGTATACATGTATACGTATGTACATGTACTGTGAATATATATTTTAAAATATTTACTGTAATACTGCCATTTGTTACCTGCAATGTACTCTAAAAGGGTTTCAGGAGGGTAGCAGGCTTGACCAATTTGCAGTATGGCTTTCACTTGCTCATCAATCATTAACGAAACCTTAACACCAGCTAGGTGTTAGGATAAATCTATAAAACATTTGTCATTTATTTTTGCGATCTACAAACATTGGCACTAGAGAGTGAATGGCATCACTGCACGTTTGACTACTGTAATTCAGGAAATTAACATGAACAGGATATTAATGTGAAAAACACATCTGATTGTTGTTTGCAATAATATCATATCGCGAATATTTCATGCTACATTTATTAAAAACACCCACACACAAACAAACAAAAAAACACCCACTAATCCCTCACAAAAAGGTATCAGAAAGTTATTTTTTATTTATTGTTTTCATCTGGTTTATTATTAGTATCTGCACAACCAAACCCATGTAGGGCATAATAACGACCACTTTCCCAGTCTATCAAACAGTCTAAAACCATTTTGAATGCTTTGGACAGTTTTGATTATGTATTCGGGAAAACTTGGCAATATAAAAATAATCGTTGGTTCAATCTGAACACCTCTGTCTTTAGTTACAATCGCAACAACTCGTCACATTCTTCTACACCATGTTTTTGTTTACAAGCCTGAGGTTTTCCGAAGTTGCATTGTGCTGGAACTTTTATTGTTTGTATGATGTGACATGTTTTTAAAGTGTAATTTATGTAAGGATTTAAAAAAAAAAATCTGTTATAGGGGCATTTCATGGTACATGTATGTCCATGACTATGAAAATCAAAATCATTAAATTTCCATGGAAACTTTATATCATATGAAAGATAACATCCAAAGGGTCTTGAATATGAAAACTTTAGCCATGTACACCATACTGGAGAGACTTGTAAGCATTTTATTTGCTAAAAATAAAAAAAAATTGTAACAGACGTGACATTTTAGTTTTTTTCAATATTTTTATGAAAATCTCACAATAAAGAAAATCTTTAATATAAACATAAAAATCTTCATACCTTTGTCACTTGTGCATACAAAATTTTGGTCATAAATTAAGTAATTAGTTAATTGTTTTTTATAACTGATTTGAAATTGAATTGTCACGTCATTTTTGATATAAAAGATTGTTTTTCTCTCAAAGTAACCAAATTAAAAACAAAACATGTTTTTTCCTACTTCTTTGTGTATTTTAAAAAACAATGCATTTGATTTTGAAGAATCTTTGTGAAATTGAATAAATTTTCAATTACATTTTGTGACATACATGACTTTTATGTGATGGATGTGAGACAAAAATTTAAAATTATAAATTTCCCAAGATTTTGATTGATAAAATACAATTTTATAATATGTACTGTCACATTTTTCATTGTAAAAGTTGGGCATGATATTAGATTTTGTGATGCATATGTTGGTACAAAATTTAGTTGGATTAACAAGCCGTACTAAAAGCTAGTCACAGTAGACTTTAATGTGGCTGTACTTACTGCATTTTCAACACTGTAAGCTAAAACAGAATGTGTAATCATAATATTATTGTTTTCTCAATAACTGCAAATTTTGTTAGTTTTACTCACTTTAACAACCTTTATGAGATTCTGCCTTAAATTTGAGGTTTTGTCTCATGAGTTAATGACTTACATTGTAAGTGTATATAAAGAACTACATGCATACACGTATGTTTAATGATTTCTTGGATTACAGTGCCTATGCCTACCAGTTTATTGTCTTTAGTTAGGTTCGTAACCATGATAACTATAGGAAAGCTCCATGTACATTTGTATCTGCTGTAGTAATTCCAAGGTAGATTCATACATAATACAGTCATCATGCCACAACCAGAAGCAAAAATACAGAATAAGTACAGACAAAGAGAAAACAATTTCCCTCAGAGTGTAGAAGTGATGGAATGAACTTAAAGAAAATTTACCAGGATTTCCAAGTGAACAATGCATGTATGATATACCTTTTAGATTTAGTGTTGTGAACAAATAAAATAGCGCTGGAAAGATACATGTATGCAAATGGCATTTGAAAGGAACATTTAACTTGTGTTTTAATTTACAGATACTTGTAAGTATTTCATAAGCAGTGTGCATTGATTGACTAGAGGAAATTTGTGTATTGTGTGTATTAGCCAACATTTTAGGTGATAAAATACGGAAGGCATTAAATTTTGTCTTATATAAAGTTAATACTTTAGAAGCGAATGTATGTAAACTGGTCATTAACGGAAACACAGCACCGTTGAGTATCGGTCATCCCATGCATAATACTCATTATAATTTGCTGCATAATTTTTAAAGCAATTACAGTAGCATCCATAAAGTTCTTACCAGTTCATTTTTTTTTTTTTCAGATATTTAACAGTAATTCAGCGATGCAAACATTTATTTTAATTGTGTTGGTAAAAAACATTGTCATATGATAAGAAGGTTGCACACTACCAAGACTGGAAATAAGTGTTCAGTCACAAAATTGTCGTTTGTCAAGTTTTGATGGTCACAAATTTAATATTAGCAGTCATTTTGTCCGACACAAAATCAGTTGTTTTTGTGTGTAATCAGTTCGATGCTGTATGTTTTAAATGCATATGAACAGTTGCCACATCATTTACTGGGTAAATTTATTAATAGACCTGATCAAGCCCGATGAGTCTATAAATAATACTTTGAACTCCCCAAATCCGTAATCGGGCCGACATATTCCAAATGACCTAAATAACCTGCGAATTACCTAAATAACCGGCAACGTTAGCTTGAAGTCGCCAGAACTTTTGATGATTTTTTTTAACATCCACCTGTCCCTCTCCCATCAGTGTCATTAAATCTTATCAGTTCATAATATAGAATAAGCGGTGTAAATGTTGATGTCACGTGATTATTCATGAAGGCAAGACGTTGAACAAAATCGCATCATTTAAAAAAAAAAACTTATCCTCCCAGTACTTGTAGTTCCGTTGATACCTCATATATAAACCATCCGACTTTTGAGAAAAAGCTTGTTAGAACATAATGTTCCAGTACCTTATATGCAATTATTTTCATGGCTAAAAAAATTGCGATCAAGCTTTCTTTGTACTTTTATTCATAATTATTAATGAATAATCACATATAATCTTTGTAAAAACAAAGAAAACTAAAATCTGCGTTTATACAAAATGTCGATAACTTGTTGAATGTATTAGGAATTTAGTGTACGGTGTTCATAGCCTAACCGGAAATAAGTTCGCACGTAATTGAATTCGCAGCACTGTTAGTATATTCGCAATTTTCGTGGCATATTTTATTTGCAATTTAAAAAAAAAAAAAAAAGTTTTGCCTAAACGGAGTCCTTTACTGAAATGGGTAAGTGACAATTTGATACAAACAAATGCATCCATGTGGTTGAAACATGAAGATAATTCAAAAGTTGAAGTATCTGTGAAGAGGTGTGCAATAAAAAAAAAAAACTTTATTCTTTAAAACTAATATTTATTGATTTCAATATTAAATTTTATAAATTTCAATTTAATTTGGTGACAGGTACGTTTTCATTTTTGACCAGCACAAATTGATTGACCAGCACAAATTGATTGACATATGTCATTTTGACAGGCATGTCTCGAAAAATTATTTCCAGGCTTGTGTACCTATCCTGGTATCTTCTCTAATACAACTTTATCTGTAGGCATGAACTTTCATTCAACAACAAAGTATGTTGGCAATCATTTAAACATAGAGCTGTTGGTTGTTGTTTTTAAACTGTTACATACATGGGGAACTCATCAAGTTCAAGCATATATATATGTGTGTTTCTTTACCAACCGTACATCAGGCCTGCACAAATTCAAAATCTGCATAACCGGAAAACAGGTTATGCCCCCAAAATTTGCATAACCTATTTTGATTTGCATAACCGGTCCCTGGAAAAAACCTTGCACATGTGATATTTGATTGTTTTCCGTAATAAGCCGAAGATATCCGACCAAAAATTTTAATGGAAGCATTGGAATTTCTGATTGGCTGCATTTTGAGGAATTCTCTTTGGCGACATATAACAACCAATGAGAATACATTACACTTTCCAACATAAGAATTTTAACTAAACTGGTATTTGTAATTTCTGTTACATGTAATTATAATTATACATGTCGGAAATCAGTCATGTTGTTTGTACCCTGAGAAAAGAAATGATATAGAAACTTTATTTAGTAAATTTTACTTGAATGATATAAATTTACATAACTGATGCACAAACGAAACAATTGTTCATGCAATTTGTGCAGGCCTGTACAAATGTACCTGAAATAAAACATTTATTTTAGCTCAAACAGTAACGAGTCCACCTGTGAAATGGTCGGTCATCGGATCGATCCTTCTCAGTGGACTCAATTGCAGTTTGGGCTATTTTCGGTTCGAACCAGCACTTGGTCCACAACTGGTTAATCAATAGCCGTTGTATGTACTGCCCTGTCTGTGTGACGGTGCATATAGAAGACCCTTTGCTGTTTATCGGAAAGAGTAGCCTATGTGGCGGCAAAGGGTTTCATCTAAATAAATATGTAAAAATGACCATATAATTGCCATCCAATAACTGACGATAAGATAAAAATCAATGTCTTCTAGAGGCGTCATTAAATAAAACAAACTTTATTTTACTTTGGCTATTTACCCATAACTGGATTATTGAAAGTCAAAGAGTGTGTCCATGCACTGCTGTGTCATTAATAGATAATACCAGAGGTGTAACGAATACACAGGATAGTGAATACAATATGTATCATACATATAAGACAACGAATATGACATATTAATGAATATATATCTAGATATAAGTTTAATGATAACGAAAACAGTTTAAAACATGATTACCATAACTGAATATTAGCCTTTTGTAATACAATGTATATAATGGAACTGTATAATATATTTCAAAGCTATTTAAAAAAAACACCATACCGGAATGTGAATCTTTGTGCATAAAATAATAAAATGATAATGAAAACATATATCAAAATTTGATTAACTGAAAGTTAATTGAACATTCTTGGTACTGTAATGTGGAACTGTAATAATTTTCACCTTTATCACCTTTTCCTACATTCTTCCCCTTTGCCTATATAAAGGCAATGATTTTCTGTGACAATGGAAACATGGATGGAATAGCAGAAAAAGTTATCTGAAACGGAATTCCCAATTCTTTCAGAAAAAATTATTATTCGTCTTCAAACAGTGCATTTTACTGATGATTTAATTATCTAATGATTCACTTTCTCAGGGGCAACTTATTATCTAGCATTTCAATTGGTTGACTATCATACAAGCTATTAGTATCAAGCTGTGGTGATTTTCAACCCCTGATACATAACTGCATTGTCATATGTACTTAAATACATGTACATTATACGTGTATCTGGATATTTACCATGTTCACAGCAACTGTGTTAAATATATAGAGATCTGTGTATGTGCTGTCATTGTAACAGTGTCGTATCTGGACATGTCTTGATATGGTTGGTCGATTCACCGAGATGAACTGTCATAAATATACTTGGTATGTGTGTCAGTGTGCTAATATTAACCTGTCACCTGTGAGCAAGAATCAAAACTCACTGAGCATTTTCTTGTAGTGATAGACTCTCAACGTTATCAAAAAATAAACTAATATATAAATAGATTGGCAACTTTTAACTGGTAAAGTCTTTTCAGGTCACCTTTGATGCAGATAGCAAAGGTAGGTAGAACTGTGTTAAATAATTTGTATAATATTATTAATAATGAAAAAACAAACCAATACTATAAGTTAAGAAAGTAATTACATGTAATATTAATCACCGATCACAGTGATATGTGGTTTATGAAGTTTCACTTAACAACATAAATTTTATCTGTGGTGACCTTGAAAGGTCAAATCAAGGTCAAATGCATTTTTATGGAATATATTAAAAGTGTGGCAAGACAATTGAATGATACATTCAGTTGCTATCAATTGTTTATATGAATACTACCTAACAAGCCTGGAACTAAGTACTCGGTCACGGACGTTGTCTGCTACAAAATTGTCATTTGTCAAGCTTTGACAGTCACAAATTTAATATTAGCAGTCATTTTGTCCGACACAAAATTAATTGTTTTTGTCTTGAGTCATTTCGATTCTGTACATTTAAAGTGTTTATTTTTAGTAGTTTCTAGTTAATATATGTGCCTAGCCATAACTGAACAGTGGCCAGAACACCAAGTCTACATTGACCCGGTAAAGGAGAAAAAATTCTATCTGTTAATACCAATAGACCAGTTTACGTCCGAGATACTATAAATAATACTTTGAACTCTTAGAATGCGTAATCGGCGGATGTGTTCCGAATGATCTAAATAATTGGCGAATGAACTAAATAACCCGAAATATGATATTGAAGTCGCCAAAACATTTGATGATTTTTTTTTTAACATCCACATCCCCATCAGTGTCATTTTAAGTGATATCGATTGCTAATATCTAGAATTCTAAGAAACTAACAAGAGTGGGACATAACTCAGAAACTAAATCATGCACCAAAGGTCGAACCTCTTTAGCGAACCCATTTAAGCTATTTCTTTTTCTATCAGTAGTCCACAACTGGTTTAATAAAGGCCGTGTATGTGGTAATTATATTGGAAAGCTTGTATAAAAGATCTTTTACCGTTAGTATTGTTGAGTAAATTAGGTCACTGTATTCACCACTTTTAAAGATGCCACTTATTTCAAAATGGCAGCCATTTATTAAAAATAATATGAAATATCTCAGAAACTATTAAATCTTTACTAAAAAGTGCACAATGTTTTAACTATAAGTATTCTAACCAGGTCTTAATTTTTTCTATTAATCTATCAGTGTGAATCGCTGTTCTTAGTGGCTCATTATTCAAGCATTCATTCTTATCACATAGACACTTTCTATACAGTGTACTAGTATAATAGCTTGGTTCACTGCCAGTGCTCCCATTACAATACATATATCAAATCTACTTTTATAAAGATCTGACACAAAGAGTTAAAGTACAATATTGGCATCTGAATATTCTGTTGACCGACAGTGGTTAAGCTGTTGGATTCATGACTGGTAGGTACTGGGATCAAATCTCAGTTGAAACAATGGATTTTTAACACACCTTTCCTGAATATTCTGTTAAATATAGTGAAAACATCGGTGTTTTTCAGTTTAAAAATAAGTGCCAAAAGAACAAACAACTGCCTTTCAAACCTTTAGCAATGTGTAAATAATACACAAAAGTATTTATTATAATCAATGATAATGATTTTTTTAAATGATTGAATGTTTTACATGTTCTTGTTGATGAGTTATTCCTCTTGCCTTATGTGCATTTTGTTTTTATGATGTAAAGCATTTTATGTCATAAAACACAAATGTTATGGCATGTCCCATCAATTTTGAAAATGTCCCTTTTTCTTAAGATCTGATGGGACATTTGTCCCCACTGTTTATAATCCTCGTCAGAACAGTCTAATTCAGTTTTATCAGAATGAAAATTTCCATCCCTAAATATTTTCATTTGTGAGCTCATTCTAAGATGTGAAGTGACGAGTGTGTACACACCCTTACTTAGAAATAACTGTTAAACGAATAACACTTTATGTTCAACTTTTTCATTGAAAATATGATTTTTAGCGGTGTGGCACACTTCTTATAATACAGGTATCTCAAGAAGTTAATATATATTTCCATTTTCAAGGGGGACTAGTAGCCTAGAAAGGTTACTAAAGTTCCCTTTGAAAAATAACTAGTCTCCTGTTAATGGTGGAAACATGAAACCACAGATACATGTATGCAATATCTGCGGCCCATCCTGAGAAGATAAATATTTGCTTGGAATCTGCTAAAAGAATACAAACATGTAATTAGCATCCTCAATACTAGAGTTTCTATCCCAAGTATGCAAAATTCTAAGAAAACAAACCTTTGCTAAGAAGCACTTCAAGAAACATATGTAACCCACATAATGTATATTTGTGTAATGTACATTGATTATAAATGAAATTGGTATTTTAAGAAATTAATGTTTTGTTTGTGTGAAGGTGTGGTAAATTCTACATTTGTGTATATCCCTGTGGAACATGCTGGGTATGTATCCAAGAGTAGAAATTTAAAACATAATTCCACTCACCTGGTGGACTAGTAGTTCATGTAAATTACTAGTACCCACAAAAACAATCATTAGTACATCCACAGACCCCCACTATTGGCTGGAACCATCTAACTAACTTTTGTAGCTAATCCTGAGATAAACCTTTGTTCAAGAACAAACATATAATTCTCTCTCTCTCTCTCTTGCTCTCTCTCTCTCTCTCTCTCTCTCTCTCTCTCTCTCTCTCTCTCTCTCTCTCTCTCTCTCTCTCTCTCTCTCTCTCACACAATGTACACATATATTTTAAACATGCATACTCTCGTATGTCACACACACACACAAATATTTTATGCACACGTATATTATTATTACACATACACACATTTCACATTTGTAACTTAATATTATTATTTTTTTATTGTTTAAAGTAATATGTATATGTATACATTACAGATCAAGTTGTTTGTGAGAAACATTATGTTTATACCTCAGGTCTCAGCCAGATTTGCACTTACTGTACTTCTGCTAGTTAATATATATTTAAGATTACTCTCTGTTTCATTTCTGTGATTTTTAAAATAGTAAAACAGTGCTGCACTATGTTTTATTGAATTAATAAAACTGACTGAAGTTAGTGCATGTACACATGTGTATGCATACACTGGAGATTGTTATTTAAAATAAATAATTGGTCTCTACAGGTAAAAATCTCTCTGGCTTTGTTTTTTTTTATGAAGTCTGATATGCCCGCAGTTTTGACACTGTTCCAAAGACTTCAGTGTTATGATACACAAGTATTGAACTGCTGTGTTGAAAGCTAAACAACAGTCGTGTAATTATATCTCTACTACATGGAGATAAACATGCAGATCTTCATGTTGGTGACCCCATTGCTAGGTGCTGCTCACATTAATGATTTTATTACATGCATCAGGGTCGGAGAAATACTGTATCTGAAAGCCACTGGCTTGTTATTTCATGTTGTACTACTCTATAGCATATGCCACAGTACAAGCAACAAAATATATTTACATGTCTGATTGTACTAACAGGGATTGATGTTTGGGGGGTCAGCTCTTATTGACTTATATGTATGTCACTTAGTGGTCTTTGTATATTATACAGGGTCATACAGTGTAAAAGTTCTTTATAACTGGGTGCCTAAAACAGGTATTCATTAGAGGGATAGTTAAGATTTGCCACTTTGCCCCAGCTGAAATGTCACTGGAAACAAATAGAATTTCAATGATATTCTGTTCGTCAAAACCTACTGCAGGGCTTTACATTGGTGGTATACGTAGTGCCTAAAATACAGTGCCACCCAAATTATTATTATAAAAAAAATTATAACTATAAAAGAAGAAAAAAAGAAAAAGTGGACAAAACACACTGAACATATTACATAAAGCAGTATACTAGAAACATCGAATAAGAGTACGGCTTTATTCGAACAATTACAGAAATTACCGATCAGTATGTAAACTAACTGATTCCCATGTATTGGTTCCAAACAATCACTAAGAAATCAATTACTTTGCAGCACTTCAAAATGAAGTTAGTGTTACTCTTAGTAGGAGAGACACTAACTAATGCGGCTACTCTAATTTGTACCCTTGCAGTATGCATGTGTGTATGTATATATATATATATATATATATATATATATATATATATCCAAAATGCATATATGTACATCAAATTTCTTGAGTGACAGTCACAATTAAATATTTACTGGAAAAGTGTTGTTTTCAGTTTAGCCTTACCTCACTTGTTTCCATTACTCTGTATCCCTTGTCTCTGTCTGTAAATTGTTTATTTGGTGCATTCGATTATCATATATTACCATCAATAGTTTCGGATCGGTGTTGACAAAAACAATGGAAGATTACCGAATGTTATTTCCATGCCACAGAAACTGTCATGTTAAAGAATGGCATTTTTTACAATGTATAATCGAGAATAGGCAATATTTTTTTTGGTTTTGTTGGGCTTCTTTTTGGGAGAAAACAATAAGTCTCACCCTAATTGTTTGTGATAATAGTTAATTATATTTTATTGATGAAATAATTACTGGTAACATTATTTGTCTACAGAACACATTTCCCCATTAAATATGTTTTTAAAAATAGGTAAAAAATTAATGCATCGGATGATTATCATAAATATTGCTCTTTTGCCTAATTGAATAATGTTCTATTTGCACAGAGGCTATTCTGTTATTAGTTAAGTGGAACCCACTGTAGATGCACACACTATAAAACCAAAATGCCTATGTATATATATGTATGTATATATGTATGTATGTATGTGTGTATATATATATATGTATATATATATATATGTATATATATACACACACACACACACACACACACACATATATTGCTGATCTCCAACAGTAGTCATTGTCACCTCTGTGTGGCACTATCTTTCTGGTTTCCTTTTCTATGAATAAAGCGTATTCCTACCTTATATATTCTGCATTTTAATATTGGTGGATAACCCACATTTTTCATTCCTTTTTCAATTAAAACTTCATATTAATCATATAGTAATCAAATGGAAAAAACAAATCAACAGCAGATGAGCTTTCTAGCAAATTCACAGAATACATCATTTTTTGTTTATGGGTGTGACGTTGTTACACCTGTTCTTTACTATCAAGTTATACATCCGTAAACCAGTCTACATTGCTATGGTATTGTCCTGGCTAAAATGTTTGTCTTTTACTTATTTTAAAAATAACAACTGCAAGCCAGCTCATTGAAACATTACTAAAAATATTTTGCGTATCCCTAGAGTATTTTGGACTAGGCAACACGTATTTCTGATTGATAAAATGGAAAAAGTTTCAATGTTAAATTCGTATTGGGAATTTTTAGATTGAAGATTATGAACATATACATGTATGAATGTTTTTGAAAGGATATTTGAATGAAAAAAAAACGTGACCTCTTATTAACAATAGATTTACAGGTAATTTAAGGTACAATATTTTTAATTATTTTCTAACGACGTCAAAAGGGAAGTGCCACTGTGAAGTGAATTAAACTATACCAGTGAGCATAGTAAACAGCTCTTCTGAGGTTATAAAAGCAGCATATGAAACCAACCAAGATGAAGATTTCTATCTAAATGTGATGGATGAGTGCGTTAATATTTTTACAAATTTATAATACAGTACCTTTATAATCTCAGAGTGTTGAATTTGTAGTGAAAAATTAAAATGTCAAAACTGTCAGATTGAATTTCATGTAAGGCCTATACCATTCCACACAGATGAGATTCTTCCGCCCATGGTAGGATTGCAACCGCATGATTATGGTTTATGATTCCAGCAATACTGATCAAGCTTTGTAATTATAACAGCATCACCCAGATTTTGTGAACATGATTGCTATTGTTTTGAGATATTTATCATGAGTGCTGCAAATCATCCATGGTTTTGTTAAAGCTAATAGCCAACAATACCTATTAAGTCTCCTTTAGCCCCATTCCTAACTGAGGAGACTGTTGGACTCCTTTATTATAAAAACAAAAGTTGAACATGTGGTTTACTTGAGTACCAAACACCCGGATTCTACTAAAAATTGTGCACTTATTGTATTTGCAGATGTATTTACCATATTATTATAATTTGTAATACATTTGTATTTTGTTAGTCCCATTCATTACAATTAATATACCATCATATAATGGAACATGTTTGAATAACCAAATTTTAAAACTAACTGCAGAAACATTATTACTCTTTATGTTTTTCAGTAATGTGCAAGAAGAAAAGTTTTTGATTTGGATAATGCCTGTATTTCATTTACTGTTGTAATGACGTGGACATGAAAAATACCAATCTGCATGGAAATACCAACATGACAACATCTGAGTGCCCGAATAATGTGAGTACCATGCATTTACATACTATACATCTAGAAATATTCATATTTACGTACACTGGATATCTAGAAATATTCATAGTTACATACTATACATCTAGAAATATTCATATTCAGATACTACATATAGAAATTTACATATAGTACATATAAAAATATTCATATTTATATTGCGCCTGTGACATGGGGACAGTCGTTTGCCTGTTTATGGTTGCTGTCATGCAGCGCTTGCACTGTTCGGCCAATCAGATAGGCCTAATTAACACTGCAGTATTAGACGGTCATACAAGTGATAAAAATAAAAGTTTTTAGTGATGTTTCATTTTGTTTACTATCGTTCAATGCTAATCCCCTTTTAATAAAACTTACACAATTATGTTTGATTTTATTTAGTTGTTGAATTGTAACTTTTGTTCTGAATTGGTCTCTTGCAACTTTTAAAAAGCGTATTGCATGTGTACGTCACATGATGTGTAGAGGCATTGATTTTCAATTTCCGATTTTCCCCTTTTCCGTTTAAGAATTTAAGAAATTCTGTTTTTTTCTATTTCAATAAAGTTCATTTTGTTTTCCATTGAAATATTTTCCATTAAACACAAGCACACATACACAAGCATGCATGAAACCCCCCACCCATCCAAAAAAATAAAATAGAAACGTGAATTGAAACTTGTTTAATACGCAATTACGGTAGATCGAGTACAATAATTCTTGTTGTTTTTGCGAAAATCTCTGAATATAATTAGAATCTATCACATAAAACTAACTGTAATTGTATCATTTATTTACCAAACGTGAAAACCAATTTTCATCATTTTAAATTATGATGAATATTATAAATAAATTGACCCAAAATATATAATAAATCTTTAACTTGCGTAACTGTCGGAAAATTTGGTGAAAAAAAACATTTAAAAAAAATGTTTGGTCTTCTCCATTAAATTGACGGAAGTAAATATACAAAGCAAACAACTGGTGATCGTCTGTTCACGAAACTAATTTGGCGTAACACATCCAGATATCAGTGTCGTCAAGTATCAACAATTTTTTTTGTCAAACTGACACTGGAGAATCCATTTAATTAATAAACTTTGCTATTTGGAGAAGAACAATGATGTTTTCGAAGAAAATCGGAAATTCCATTTCTGTGATTCCTTTCACTTTTCCGTTATCGCAGAAAATCAGTGCCTCTAGATGTGTAATAATGAGTTGTTGCATTGGCCGAGACTCCGCATTTAGTGTCTTTCAAAAAGTCCAAAATTAAATGAAAATACAAAGAGACTTGCCATGCTTTACATGAATGGGTAGATTCAAATAATTACTTCATACAATTGTGAATAATTTAAAGAAGCACGAATAAATTACATTTTGTCCTATAAAATTATCAGATATTATTTCAGTTACGTTGCTAATTAAACATATTTTATTCCTCAAACGGAAATGAAATGGAATTTACAAAAGTACAAAATGGAAAATAGCTTTTTTTGAAACGGAAAGTCACTTGGTCTACTTACTGTATTTTTAAATATAATTTTTTTTATATTTGTCTGGAAAAATGGTCATAGGCCTATAATGACAACAACAAAAAATAAGTTTTTGGTGGGTTTGCTTTTCCCATTTTTATCAAACTTCTCCCATTTCAGATGGGAAGGGAGAAGTAACTTCTCCCACTTTTTCTATCCTAGATTAGTGCCTGTACTGTTCATAAGAACAATTTCACATATTTATTAATAATGTATGGACACCATGAGTACTTATGGCTGAGGTAGGTCAAATAAAACCTGAGACTGTCTGGTCTGACATCATACTCTTAAAAACTAATTTCAGCATGCCTGCATGTTTTTAAAAATAACTAAATGTTGAGAAAGAAAATTTATTTTTCATTCTTTTGAGTTTCATGAAGTGCGATTTCCATCTGAATGCCAACCATATTGAAGTGGAATTAGCATCAGGATAGTGAAACCACGCAATCAATATAATTTAATCAGAAGTTGTCGGCCATCTTAAAATGTGCTCCACTGTCAGGTGACTGACAGCCAGTACATGAAATCATTTACATAAGATTATTACACTATACACAGGATTTCTTTCTTGATTGTTTGTTTTCAATCTGTTAAATGTATTGAAAGGTATTAATTCCATCAGTTGTACTTATCCTCTCCGGTTCGAAGTATTGATTGTCAGTGGATTGCATCTGAATGCAAATGTCTATAAAGTTTACCCCAGGGAACATTTTGATCAGTATCATGTCGCAAATTGATGTGCAGATTTCACAGGTTGCTACACAGTTCTAATATATAAAATAAACAATTGATAATAAATTTAAGTTGATTAACAGTTATCGCTAATGATATCTTATAAAACTAAATTATGCCCGTTCTCAATGTGTTAACCTTTAGACTACTGAATTCTGTTAAGAGTTACTTCCTCCCAAAACTGGATTAATTTTGAGAAAAATCAGTTTGAGAGGCATCTCATTTTGAGAAAATATTTTGTCTTTAAAACTTAACAAAACAATAAAATAATATAAAGGTATGAATAAATTAATATTATTTTTGGGTTTTGAAGGGCATTTTTTGTAGGTGGACGATTTGCAGTCTAGAAAAGCGTAAAAACGAATGAACAAAAAACCCGTAATGTACGCTTGGTAATTCGTATTTATGGTCGGATCGCTCACATTCAACACCATATTCTCTGTGTCATTCAAAATGTTTATTTATAAATTCTCTCACTGTTCACTCCCGATATTCAGAATAAAAATCCTCACCTTCGGTAAACCTCAAAATAATATTTATTCCCAATTAGCTCTTCAAAATCTCTGCATAGTGCCGCGCTGCCATTGCTTGTCATGTTACGAAAAATTTCATAAAAAAGACCCGAATTTACACCGAATATTTTGATCGATAAAGGAGTTCAAATGCTTCAGAAATCATCCATTTGCAATTGGGAACATCCTATGTTGATAGGTATTCCGTCATTTCCTCCTATAATGCATTTAAGCAACAGGAAATACTAATTGTAAAGGGCCAGTTCGATTGTCGAGAAATGTTGCCTGCAGTATTCAAGCGTTTGCATGACGTTGTTGAAAAACGTCACCTGCAGTGTCCAGAAGGTTAAACCCATTACCAGCTTCATCCCAGAGTTTAATCACTGTAAATATATATAGTTATGTAAACGTGAAAAAAAAGAAATTCAGCCCAAAGTCTGGTTTGCTTCTCTAGATGAAAAGGACAGAGTTCTTGGATTGAACATCGAAGGTGCAGTGGATTGTTGAATCAATCCACTTCAGTGGACTTATAGACTATTTCTCATTCCAACCACTTGTCCATTACTGGAATAACCCCAGATTTAAATAACACAAATATTGTTGATGATGTTCCCCATGTTTGTTTGTTTTTTGTTGCTATTTTCCATTCCAGCCAATGATCCATAACTGGTTCATCAAAGGCCGTGATATGTGTTGTCCTGTCTGTGGGAAGGTGCATATAAAAGACGCCTTGATGCTTATCAGAAATAGCCTATGGCGGCAGCAGATTTCCTCTAAAGAAATATGTCAGAATGACCATATGATTGACGCCCAATAGCCAATGATAAGATAAAAATCAATGTGCTCTAGAGGCGTCATTAAATAAAAAAAAATTATTTTATAATCTTCCCCATGTTTTTTTTTTTTTTTTTTTTTTTTTACATGGCTAAGTCTGTCTAGTATATTTACACCACCAACTTGGCTCACTTGTATGTGAATAGAATCTACAGAGAGGTGTGTTACTTACATAGTGTTTGCCTCATACACAAAGCAATTAACTGGGGAGATCTGGAGGCAGTGATGGGTAACTGGCTAGGTGATAACGCCGGCTGCTAATTACATTAAAATTACTCAGTCACTGTTATGTAACGAGGTGATGGCAAGATGGAATCTCTCACTTTCTGACATACCTTGTAGTAAGATTAGCAGGCTATGTGAGTGTGGCGGTTAAGCCATTGGGTTCAAGAGTAGTATGTTTGGGGTTCAAATCCACGTCAAGGTAGTTAATTACATACAAATTACTGTTATGTAACGAGGTGATGGCAAGATGAATCTCACTTTCTGACATACCTTGTAGTGAGATTAGCAGGCTATGTGAGTGTGGCGGTTAAGCCATTGGGTTCAAGAGTAGTATGTTCGGGGTTCAAATCCACGTCAAGGTAGTTAATTACTCAGTCACCGTTATGTAACGAGGTGATAGCAAGATGGAATCTATCACTTTCTGACGTACCTTGTAGTAAGATTAGCAGGCTAAGGGAGTGTGGCGGTTAAGCCATTGGGTTCAAGAGTAGTAAGTTGTGAGTTCAAATTCAAGTCAAGGTAGTTAATTACATACAAATTACTGTTATGAGCAGGATCTAGCTCAAACGGTAGCATATCCTGTGAATCGGTCAATCTTAGGATCGATCCTTCTCAGTAGATCCATTTGCAGTTTGGGCTATTTTCCATTCCATCATGTGGACCACAACTGGTTCATCAAAGGCTGTAGTATGTACTCTCCTGTCTGTGGGAAGGTGCATAATAAATAAAATAAAAAATCTTACTGCTTATCAGAAAGAATAACCTCTAAAAAAGAAATATGTCAGAATGACCATATATTTGACATCCAATAGCCGAAACTTTACTTTACTTTTTACAAATTACTGTTATGTAACAAAGTGATGCCAAGCTATAGTGCTTATGTCCAATTTAGGTTCAAGCACACTCTCCTGGGCACACGGCTTAGCTTCGTGTGCTGTCTGTTCAAGACAGAGGATAGCGTTAGTAGTAGACATGAAACCTGCTGCCGCCACATTAATGTGGCTACTCGTGTCAATAAGCAGCAAGGGATCTTTTATATGCACTATTCCACAGACCGAATAACACACCACGGTCTTTGATAAACCAGTTAGTGGACTGTTGGTCAGAGTAAGTGGTACACACCTACCCATTGAGACTTGCGGAGCATTCTACCCACTGAGACTTGCAGAGCATTCACTCTGGCTTGCAGCCGGGATTTGAGATTATACAATTATTTTTAGACCAAGGTCTTCTAAAGGGAAATAATTATTTCTAGAGTAAGGTCTTCTAAGGGGAAATAATTATTTCTAGACTAAGGTCTTCTAAGGGGAAATAATTATTTCTAGACTAAGGTCTTCTAAGGGGAAATAATTATTTCTACACTAAGGTCTTCATTAGGGGAAATAATTATTTCTAGAGCAACATCTTCTAAGGGGAAATAATTATTTAATTATTTCTAGACCAAGGTCTTCTAATTGGAATTGATCAAACAGCCCACTTTACATCAAGTAGACAGTCTATCAGTGATTGGCTACGCCCAGTGTTTATATTTAGTATGAGATTTGTAGGTCAGTCATGAAGAGACACCTTGTAACCAGTAATCTGACGTGATTAAACAAAGCATGACTTACACAAACACTTTTCTCTTTTGTTACTTTTTATATAAGCATTCAGCTTCCTGTTTGATAACCACAAGAAATCGTATGACATTTTATGAGTAATGCTTCCGTATAACTCAATTTGCATTGGCGTGTGTACCATATATCTTCGCCTGAACCCCCCTTTCTCAGGTAACAAAATTGGGGATTTTTTCTTTGACCCGTTATAGTCAAACTGGTTTCTGTGAAAAAGTTATTTGTGAAATTATAAAACTTTTGAATTATCATTCTTATTTTGAGGTTGTTTACTATGGAAAATGTTGTTTGTGAAATTATAAAAATTTGAACAACACATCATTCTTATTATGAGGTTGTTTACTATGCAAAAAGTTGTTTGTGAAATTGTAAAACTTCACCCTCAGTGCACGTAGAAGGATCTAGGCTACATAGGCTACTCTTTCTGATAAGAAGCACATACCATGGCCTTTGATGAACCAGTTGTGGACCACTGGTTGGAATGGAAAATAGGCCCCACCATTCAAAGGCAAGGATTGGCTGTTTGTTTATGTGGTGTCAGACATATAATGTTTTGTTACTCATAGTCATTAGAAGAAACCTGCCATGTATGCTACTCTTTCTGATTTGGATATGCACTATTCCACACACAGGACAGCACATACCACAGCCTTTGGTAAACCAGGTTTGAACCACTGGTCGGTGCAAGTGGCATACACCTACCCTTTGAGCCTTGTAGAGCACTCACTCTGAATTAAAGCTAATATTGAGATTAAAACTTCCATGCCTAGCCTGAGATTTGATCCCATTACCTACAGCCATGAATCAAAATTGTTTCACTGTAAAAATAAAAATTGCAAATATTATTGAAACTTTATTCAGGAAAAATAAATGTAAATTTTTTTTATACTGCAATGCCATCTACCTGCTTAATTAATTAATGAAATAATCATTTACCTGGGTATAAGCCAGGTGAGCGGGTAGTGACCCAGTTAATTTATCAGAAGGTTCGGTGGTGTTTAAATATAATAAATTATGTTTTAGTCAGTCGTGTGTGCTTATCTAACAGTTACACTTACCCATTTTATTACATCTTGTTTGTTTTTCACCTGACATGGTGTTCAATACATGTAACAGCTGTACAGATACATGTACAGGTAGGTCAAACTCACTCACTGTCTCAGCTTGCCAACACGAAATTGAAAACTCCAGTATTAGGATTCAAGGCAAGTCTTTCATTTTTTTTAAATCCCTTAATCTACATGTATTTATTTTAAAGATCATTTTTATATGATTACTGAAATGGTTGGGCTGAATTTTATGACAAGAATACGTTAATGATAAATTAAGGAAACTTTAAATAATGTTTTTTTTAAAAAGATAATTAGACCTGACCCAGTAGTGTATTGGTTACACTATCGGATTCGTGGCTGGTTGGTACTGGCTGGTTGGTACTGGGATAAAATCTTGGTCGAGACGTGGGATTTTTAATCTCAATACCAGCAGCGGCGTCGGATCAATCCTTCGCAGTGGACCCATTTGCTGTTTGGGCTATCTTCCGTTCCAACCAGTGATCCACAACTGGTTCATCAAAGGCCATGGTATGTGTTGGCCTGTCTGTAGGATAGTGCAAATAAAAGACCCCTTGCTGCTTTTTGATAAGAGTACAAAATGTAGCTGCATTAGTGTGGTGACAGCATGTTCTCTCTGCTACTAATACTAACTTCTGTCCTGGACAGACAGAACAGGAACCTGAGCTGTGTGCCCAAGACAGCATGCTTGAACACTAATGGGATATAAGAAAAAAAATAAGTACAACCAACAGTGAAAGGTCACTCATAACTGTCAATATTTTTCTTTTTGTACAGACATTACTAATTTTAAGACACCATCCCCATCTTCTCAAAAGTTGATTCTGAATTTCAGCTGACATTTTAATGATTAACTTAAATTCAAACACATTCTTGGATCTCAGACCCCAAAATGTCGAAACCAGGAGCAATCCCTTACATGTCTGCTTTAATATAATATGTATTAATTTTAATTTTGTTTTGTTTTGTTCAGTTCCGAATGCTGTCAAAGACGCTTGCGGACAAGTATGGGGGCAAGATTGATATCGTAAGTGATGTTTAAGTATACAGTCCGTGTATATTTAGCTCAGACTGGTGTAGCTAGGCTTTTAGATTGGGGTGGGAGATGCAATCTTTTAACAGGCCTGTGAAATTAGAAACTTCATTAATAGCCAGCCAGGCTAGTAAATTAAAAAATTCCACTAGCCCACAGTTATTATCACTAGCCCAATATTTTATTAAAATCCAAGGCTATGGTCACTTTCATTTGTCACATTAGAGATCAGTTGACACCGTGTGGTTTATGGAACGTTTTATGAATTTGGTAGTCAATATCATGAATCACCTGACGGGCTAGTGTATTTTGATGATGATTCGCCCGGAAGATTTTTTCACCAATTCAGGCGAGGGGGCGAGTGCAATTCCGCAGGCCTGTTTTAATGTTTTATAAATGCAACAGGTGTAGGGGTTGCATGTTGAGGCAGAAAAGTTGTTTATTTTTTTATTATTATTTATGATGGAAAAAAATTAAAGATACCTGTTGTGTTTGGGATAGTGTAGCATGATCCTCAGTATCTAAGGGTAGTTGAGTTATGTTGTCAGTATTCTCACACTCACAGGCAGTTCACTTAGTAATATAATTACTATTAGTATGCTTGCATTGAGGTAGAGAGACCAGGAGTCAAATGCAACAAGGGTCTTTATGGAGTATAAAATACTTTATTTGACAATAAAAAATGTATACATAGAGGCTATTTCATGGTTTTTGTTGAATACGATTTTTATGTCAACTCGTGATGTTTTAACACATCACGAGTTGACATAAAACTCATGAGTTTTAACACATCACGAGTTGACATAAAAATCGTATTCAACAAAAATCATAAAATGGTCTTTTCATTATGTACATCTTTCTCATTTATTTACAAAACCCCCACAAAAATGGAAACCAAAACAGAAAAACATTTGGCCATTACCCGATGATTGACAGGAGAAAATGTGCCACTTATCCTTACGCTACAACTAAAGTAAGAGAATGAACAACAAAACAAATTACATTAAAAATAAGTTATAATTCATTGACAACAAATAGTTACCGATATTTTTTGTAAAAATATATACTAAATTTATCAATTGATTAATAAAATTAATGATTTTGTTTAACTAATAGGCACGTATAAGTACATTTTCTCCTGAAAATGTCCCACCTTCCTCCCCTAATAAGTGAACCACTGTTTCCACTTAGCCTTGTACGTGCTGTTTATGTGAATGTCTAATTCTCGTGTAATAATTAAGAAAAATAATTTGTAGCTGAACTTATAACTTGAAGCCAGAATC
>JAULBS010068558.1:0-22376 GCA_032355785.1 Symmetromphalus regularis | reverse complement strand
TCCACTGGACCACTGAGTCACACTATATATCAGTTTGCTGTCCTTCCACTGGACCACTGAGTCACACTATATATCAGTTTGCTGTCCTTCCACTGGACCACTGAGTCACACTATATATCAGAGTCTGTGTCTTCCACTGGACCACTGAGTCACACTATATATCAGTTTGCTGTCCTTCCACTGGACCACTGAATCACACTATATATCAGTTTGCTGTCCTTCCACTGGACCACTGAGTCACACTATCAGAGTCTGCTGTCCTTCCACTAGACCACTGAGTCAAACTATATATCAGATAAGTTCATTATTAAAAATATATATTGTTCCTGTTTGTTGAAATTTTCAAACTAGGAGTGGATATATAGCAGATATATTTGTATGTGCATTCCTGAAATAATTTAACATTCCATCAACATGGTATATATACATTATTTATTAGCTTCTTTTATTCCTTTTAAAAATAGCCTATGGCTATGTAAATTCATTTTAAGACAGCTAACAACTTTGTTGAATACATACAGTTAATATAAAGCAGGAAGTGCTTAAAAGTTTTCTTGAAATACACTGTTAATTGGGCTCTATTTTGACATCTATTGCAGTTAGAATTGTCCTCTATTAATGTTAAAATACGAAAGTTTGGTGTCTGCTCATTATGAACTTTATCAAAAGTGTTATGAATTTTGTAACATCATGTAAATGGATAAGTGATAAATTGTGATGTTTGTGGTAAAAGCATAAAACAAGTCTTCACATCAATACATGAAATTTAGATAAAATATAGTAATAGTAGAGCAAATTTCCTTGTCTATCTTTCAAGGGGTTGTTATATACCAAAATGTTCGTCTTGGTCTGTAGTTTTCAAATCCTGTTTTTGCCACCTTGGCAAATCTTGCATAACTCCACAATTCAAGATGATTTTTGTGGTAAATATTATCGTTGTGACGATTTTAATCAGATCTTTTTTTAAAAGATAACTACTATGCAGGTCCTTGCTGTGATATGTCACATATAAGCATATTTTAAAAAAAGTAGTGTTATAGATATATATAGAAACTCATGTTTATTAAATCAGAAAAGAAAATCAAACATTGTTTTGCTTAAAAATGACAATTATTTTTATTAATTTGCAAGTAAGCACATAACTTTATATACAATTATATTGGTTTATATTCCACTGTGATGACTAATTTACTACAAAATAGTCATATTTTAACAGATGGAACAAAACTACCATTCTTGAAGGATTATAGGGTGGTAATATAGCAATATTTGATATACCTGGTAATGTTCAAAATATGATATTTCATTAAGTTTTAATGGTAGATGGCTGATTTTGGTGTCAAATGAAAGCTATAATAATCCGGAATAAAAATAGCTAGTAAATATATTACTTACCATTGATCTGTTTTTGTCAAAGAGACAATATCATAAAATTTGAGATATTTTATAAAGAAATGGGTGTGGTTCTTTAATGATGATTTAGTCATAGATTAATTGCACCAATTCTATATCAATATATACTATAATAACCAGCAGATCATAAGTTTTCATTTGGTGTATAATGCATGTCCTAAAACCATTTGTTGGTATCATGGTGAAGATAATAGTTAGTGTACATATTTTTGCATGATGTCATAAAAAAACATAACTTTTTTAGGGTACCTTCCAATATTTGAGAAATATGGGTAGTAGATTCCAAATTTTTTACTGTTACCAGTGGATTTTGTGTTTAGGACATCTTAGGGCTTGCTAAAAACTTGTAGAATTGCGTGAGGGGTGCATGTTGACCCTATCTTGTCCCTGGCCGATAAGATTGATTTGACATCATGTGGTATGTTTTGGCAGCCATTTTGATTCATTTATTGAAATAATATTCCTTTTTTTTCTAAAGATATACTCATTTACCATTATGACAGTCACTGATTTATTTAAATACCAGATTTTATACATAGAAACAGAATTATATGTAGACATATTTTATAGCTTCAGTGTGTATTTTTATAAATGATGGTCATCTTTGATGCCATCTTGAATTGTGGAGTTATGCAAGGTTTGCCAAGGTGGCAAACACAGGATTTGAAAACTACAGACCAAGATGAACATTTTGGTATATTATAACAAATGTTATACTCCGTAGACCACTATCTCCCATTTCTAGGCTACTTATTGGATCATATTTGCTCTACTATATGTAGGTCATATGTTGTTGCTTAGTATTGTTTGGTTTGTCTAGCCTGTCTAAATAGTTACAGAGTTATGCCCCTTGCAATTAATTGAATATGAACTTGTTTAATGTTATGTTCTTTGGTATGTTATATATAGGCAGGAATAAAAACTATGCTAATTTGCATATGCATTATATGCTGTTAATTTTGTAATTGGTTTTTGATCGAAGTTATGGTAATCTATTGTAGATGCTTGCATTATTGATTTGAAGCTAATGATTTGGGATAATTGTTTGCTGGTAGGACGTTTAATATTTTTAGAATATTGATTACATAACGGTGTATGACAATGCTCTGCACACTGAGAGGATGTGGTGAAAAAAGAGCAAGCAGTCACAAGCAGGTAAGGAAATGAATACAAGCAACATTTATTGAGATGCAAACAACAGATGATGGCTTTGTCTAATGAGTAATTTCCCATTAAACCTAATCACCCATATAATTTTTACATCTGTTCATTTCTGTCCTTTATTCAAGGGTAGAAAAATGCACCCTCTATCTGCAACACCACAAAAAAAAAAAAAATTCATCCAGTAACACAGTTTGACATTTAACTGTTAAAATAATTGTTATTATCATTCTTTAGCATTATCACACTAGAGGATGGGTAGGGGGATTAGATGGAATGGGGGTTGAGGTTGGTAAATAATTACTTTGTAACGGTTGAGTTTTAAAAAATATATATATTTCAATCAAATATTTTTGTACTTAATGTTTTCCCACTGACTGATTAAATGTAAAATAGTTTTTTTTGGTAAATACACATATCCCCAAACTGACATCAGAAGTAAAATACTTTTTTTATAATCTTATGCTTCTATTTTGTAATACTCACTTATGGGATTTAACATATAAATTGAAAATGGTTGATATCATTTTAATCTTTTTCATCACTAAATGTCTGGAACAGAAAAAAAAGGAAGCTAATGTTGCTCCATTACATTGACTTAAATTTTCTCAATTTTTTATTTCTAAGTTTTGTATTTTCTCAAACATGAGCTCTTGGCTTTTAAAAAGAACATATCTATGATGATCATTTGTATAATGTTATACATTTGATGCAGACATTAAGAGGTATTATTTTGTAACACATGTATAAAGATATCAATAATTGAGGGGTATGCTACTTGTGCCTCTTGCTGCAATTAATTCCTTTCTTTGGACTTATCTTGTTACAAATGTTAATATGTAATGAGTGTACTTGATGTTAGGTGATGGTAACCTCATTACAGGCCAGCAGGTGTCATCGGAGTGCCATCCGAGGTGTTTAATGATGTTGATGCATGCAAGCTGGGGCAAGAGGTGGTGATCATACTGAAATATGCATAGACAGATGATGGTGAATGTACATACTCAGTAGATATAAAGAACTAATTGTCACTATTTGACTGTATTGTTGGACTCATTTAAATTTAAACAACCCCAGGGACCTTATCTCATAGACAGTCTAACACAACATCTTGCAGAATTGTCACATTCTGATTTGTTCAAAATTACTTTCATGGCTGGAAAATTATTTTCTAGAATATAGTAGATAACTACTTTCTTACATACTGAAAAAAAATTATTTTCATTTTTTCCTTTTTTGAATATTTTTTGGCTGTGAAGTGAGAAATAAAATTTACCTGGCTTAAAGCAGTACATGTTAAATGGTAATTTTTATGTACAAAACTCCAGGTACTGAATGAATAGGCGAGTAATTTGAATTTTGGTGAAAGATCAATAGATGATGAAAGAGTGTGAATTGATCTAAGTATGTGTAATTGTTGTAGGGGTATGGTATTCCTAGAGGCAGCAGTGTTATAATGGCAAATAGTTGTATGAATGCATTGATGATATGATGCTCCCAGCACTGTTTTCTTTTCTCTACCAATACACCAATTTCTTTTTGTTTGTTACTGTTAATTGCTTGTAAATCAGCATGTGCAATTTGTGTGTATAAAGAGATATTTTGTGAGACATGGCAGTTAGCTCAAATAGTTGATCTGTCTCTGTGTTAATCAGTACATGTTTACTGTTGGTCTGTATATGTTTATTGATTGAATGGAGAGGTGGTATACATGCATATAGAAAGCAAATATCTGATACTGAGCCTGTGTTGGGCATACATCTCAAATGTCCAGCTGGTCTGCCAAAGATATAGTTTAATGCATTAGTAGGAGAACTGAAATCTACTGATACCACCTAGTCACATAGTGGGGAAAATTGGTATAAGAAGAGAGCTTTTGTGTGAAAAGATGTCTATAAAATGTATGCTCACCACCACCCCCGTGATCCCATTGGTACACTCACTAGTGTAATGTGAAAGGTATGACTTTTTGGATGACAATAATTTTCAAACTGCTACCAAAGTGATAAGTTGTTTCCTGAGTGGATCACCAACCTTCTTTCACTGAACCAAATGAATAACAGCAGCAGGCTCTGAACCAGTGTGAATAAAGTGTTGTCTGGAGGCCAGCAACTGTTCATGTACATGCTCATATGAGAAACACAAACAAAAAGTAAAGCGACACACGTTTATATTTATGAAGAGATTACAAAATAAATTAAGATTATGATGTTACAAAAATAACTAACCACATATTAGAAATAAAATACAAAATGTAAAACATACACAAAAAAAAAAATTACATGAACAACATAATCTCCTGCCAAATATATGTTTGCCTAACAAAAACAAAACCCCTGATAATGACAATATAACCTAACAGAATTGGCATTCCTTTCACAGTATTATAAAATAACCTTTTAACTCCCAGGATATATATTGTTTCTTCTATTGACCAAAACCCTTGAACAGAGATAAGGTTTTTCACTTTATATTTCTTCCAACTTCCATGCTACATGTGACTTGAACTTTTACCAATACATCATGAATTTAATCAGTTTTCTTTACCATAGCCCATAGCCAAAAGCATGCACCCCTTAGTAACTCATAAGATGTCCTTTTTTTAGACATCAAGGTGATTTAGACTCTAGACTGGTCCAAATTTGTATAAGCAAAATGCAGAAGTTTATTCCACTATAAAAAAAAAATGATTTGCGAGAACCTTATATATGTTTTATGTAAACTAAAAAAATGTTTGCAAAAACATTTCTGCACTCTTGAAGTGATTGGAAATATTTTTGATCAAAATGAAATACATTTATTACTAGTTATTCTACTTAACATTTATTTCAAAAGTATACAGTTAATAAACACAGTCATTGAACCTTTGAGGTAATGTAAAATTAAATGTACAAAGTGTTTTTTTAATGCTTTTTAGCAATATTTCTTGGCTTAAACAGCTGATTTCCTCTGTGGACAAAGGCCTTCAAAAATCAATATCATTATTATAAAAGAAAAAAATCTTAAACATGTCTATTTAATTGAATAATGTATTGAAAGTCTAAACACATTGCCAAGAATTACTTTAATGAGTTCAGTAATGCAGAATTGAGAATTATCATAGCTAAATGAAAGATGTTTTATGTACTTAGTTCTGTTATTTAAGATGGTTCAACATGGATCTGGTTGGCAGATATTGAGACTGATATATCTGTTTTATATTAATTTGTTTTACGGTCCCTTAGGCAACTGCAGACCTTCAAGCACTTGTCCTGGCCTGCTGATCACCCTCTGGGTGGGACATGATACCTTTATTGGCAATACTGTTGTTTTTTACATTTTTATTAACGTTTGTCTATGAAAATAAATGTTTTGTCCCTAAATGTTTTACTTAGTCACTCATTGTACTAGCTGAAAATGTTAAAATTTGAGGCCTGCCATGTCTCTGTAATCATGGTCATAGGTTAAACAGCTACGCACTGTATGCAGGGTATTTACATTAAAAAATCTTAAATGACATTAAAATGAAACATCAAATTAATGTTATTTTATTAATTAAATGTCAGATAAATATTTTTATTTCCACAGTATATTAGAAACATTAAGTTTAACTGTCCACTACTGCACATAGGTCTGTACATGTATACTCCACTGAAAACAGTGTTGAAATTTTTTGTTACCAAAACAGTGAGATAATCTTGCTTCACTTTTTATCTTTGAAAACAATTGTAGCTAGAATTGTGATACAAATGGATCAGTCTTGCATTCTGTAATACCTCTCATTTTAGCAGTGCTGTTTTTCTCATGGAAACAAAGTTTGTTTTATGTTTAATGACTCCACTAGACCACATTGATTTATTAATCAATTAATTAATATTTTAATATTGGATGTCAAATATTTGACCATTTTTACACTTTGTTGTAAGAGAGAATCCACTACATTTTTCTATTTGCAATGAGGGGTCTTTTACATGCACTTTCCCACAGACAGAACAGCACATACCAAAGGCTTTTATATACCAGTTATGGGATACTAGTTGGAATGGGGAAAACCCAATCAGAGTTAATCAATACACTGAGGAGGTTTGATCCTATAATAACATCACCTCAGACAAACACTTTACCAAATGAGCTAGATCCTGCCCCCCACAAAAAAAGCAATTCAGTAACAACATCTTATCAGCAATTCCAAATTAATGTCAAAATATGAACATAGCCATCTGTCCTGTTATCATGTCTCTGTACTGTTATTCAGCTGTTCTTTCCAAATAATAAAGTAATTGTAATAATGAGGTTAATGCATTCATCCAGTGTTGTAGCTAGCTATTATTTCAACTTTATCTGTGTTGCAACTACAGTCAGTTGTTGTTCAACTTCCTTCAAAGGACATTGTCATAGTTGATATTGTTATTGTTTATGTCCCACTACACAACTTTTATGCTCAGAATTTGCATCCTGTTATTGTCACGTACATCAAGCAACACAATATCTTTCATTAATCATGGTCCAAGATACATAGCATCTGCATGAATGGAACACTGTCATGAAAAATAGAACTCTTTACCTGTGCTGTAAATTTCTTTGTGTGTATATTCACCAACCAACCAGTTCACACTAACCCATCTGGACATTACATTTGGGTTTGAGGTGGTAATGAAATAAAAAAAATAAAAAAGCCTTGCCTTGTGTGGGATTTGAACACATTACATCAGCCTTAAAACAAGTGATCAACTACTGTACCAGATTCTAAATTTATATTCAGTTAGTTCTCATTCCAAAAACTAATGACTTTTAATTAATTCCAAAAGTGAGTCAGTTTTTTTTACATTTCAAAGGGTTATGTACACTTTGTAATGAAAAGCATTTCACATTTTCTTTGTTTTTGTCACTAAAACTGTACGCATTGTTTTGTTTAGCTGCGAGAAACTGACACTATTTGTAGGCTAGCTGCCTGGTCAGTGACAGCTGCCTAAAGACATAAAATTACCTACAGGTATATCTGGCTTGTTAACTGGCTACGCCTATCATCATACTTGTATTAGATTTCCTTTCCCAAGCACCAAATGTTCAGTGGTTTTCAAACCTCCACACTATCATTCAGTTGTATTGAAAGACCATCTGTAGAAAATATGCTGCTGCATTGTACTTTGTTCCTGTGTGGATTATTGGCAAGGTAGGCTACATTGTTTTCTGCCAACTGCATAAAAATACTTTATTCTTATTAACGATTTCTTTTTTCTTTCTTTTTTTCTCTCTGCGTTTTTTTCTTCTTTTCTGTTTTCTGTTTTTTCTGTTTTTCTTTTTTTCTGTCTGTTTTTCTTTCTTTTTTTTGAAGAAGTTACATGTATTTTATAAAAATAAATTTAAGAAGGTGGGAGTAGCTTATGTAGTCTGTCTGTTGAAAAGTACATATAAAATACTCCTTGCCGCTAAATTAAGAAGAATGTGGTGGAAGTATATTTCTTTTGTAGATATAATATGGAAAAATTAGCAGATGTTTGGCACATAATAATCAGTTATGAATGAATATATCTGGGTTTCTTTAAAAAAATATTCTTTTTCTGTTGATTATATAAAAAGATGATTTTCTTTTAAAGACATAAAGAAGCACTCTTTCAATAGGTTATTGTTCAATATAAGTGATTGGCAGTTATAGGGTTATAAATGTAACTGTCAAATCAAATTTAAACAATTTAAAACTGTCCTAATTGTTTTCACTCAGAAAATCATCAAGCATGAAATGACAGTTTTCAGTTTATTGTAATGAAGTATGGAAGTAGAATTATTTATATCTATATTTGTTACTTCATCACCTGTTTGTAGAATTTAATATATTGGAAACTGTTTTATTGAAATGTTTTATGGAAGTAGCCATTTTGACATTTTTGTATAAGTAAAATTTTTTGCCAATACAAAGTGTATTTGAAACTAACAGATGTTCATAGTTCAAGTAATATTTCTTAGAGTGCAAAGTGTATTTGAAAATATTTTATTAAATATCTGTGGAACTAACACTTGAGTATGAAGTGTCTGAGTACACACTTAGGCTTGGGCTAATCAGAGCTGATATAAATGCAACTGTCTGATAGTACTCAACTTCAAAGATTAATTACCTTTACACTGAACCGAATTAAAAAAAAATTGCTTGTACAGACAGTTATAGTTCTGATCTTCATGTGCTGGAGAAAACATAAGTATATTAGCACTTGATGATAATGCTTTTCATTCCATTATGACTCAGCCTTTTTCAGTGTTAAGTCACAAGAAAATGTTGGGATAAAAGGCCTGAAAACTTTTTAAATTGTGAATATTCTTGAATTCTCTTTTAATTTTTATTTAATTAAAATGATGGTATTAATTTTTTTTTCTATTGTCTTTGCATACCAGTAAAATATTAAGACAACTAAACTTCTAAATTTATTGAAATTAAAACCAGTAGTATGTAATATTGTTTTGTTTAGTCTGAGTTACTTAGTTTTTTACTTCTAGTTTCAGTCAGTGCCATTGTGCTTTACTAGTTGTAGGAAAATGATTCAGTTACTTGAAAGATAGTCTCTGTATGACAGCAACAGGTTTGTATCTTTATGTCACACTTACCTTTTGATACCCGATACCTAATACCTAATCGTTAGCAATATGCTGGGCTGTCGTTCTTTTTCATTACTTTAATGTATTTTTTACTCACATTTATCCACATTTCATTATAATTTAATGTATTTTTTACTCACATTTATCCACATTTCATTATAATTTAATATATTTTTTACTCACATTTATCCACATTTCATTATACTTTTATGTATTTTTTTACTCACATTTATCCACATTTCATGATACTTTAATACATTTTTTACTCACATTTATCCACATTTCATGATACTTTAATGTATATTTTACTCACATTTATCCACATTTCCTTACTTGGTCTATACAAAAGTTCTTTATAGCTCTTTGGAGTCATAGTTATGGTGGTTGCTCTGTTGCTATTTATGAAGTAGGTGCTAGAGCAAGATAAAGTCAATGTGAAAAGGTTGAATCTCAGTCTGTTTATCATTCTAGGCTTGCAAGGGTAACAAACAAAACCAACAATTTTAAGAACAACAAGAAGAAAAAATAATTTTGTTGAGATGTACAAGGTTTTTTGTTTATCTTTTATACTTGGAATATAGAGGAGTTTGTTTATGTGTAATGTTTAAATTAAACATGTGTACAGCTGTTTAAAGCTTTTCTCTATTCCTTTAATTTCTTACAGAATAGAGTTTAAGTATGACCTTTAATCATTATCTTAAGGAAACGGTATACCATATTGTCTTTGATTGATCGTACTCCACAGATGTATTAGGGTGTATTAGGGTTTTCCTTTTAACACAAGTGTTCCACAACTGTATTTGAACTGCTGTTTATTTCCATGTCTGGAAAAGTATTTATAATGTGAACAAAATTGTAACTGAGGTAAAAATCACAGATCAAGAGGAGTTTTACAAACTTTGTTGATATGCATTGATGAATCACTGTTAAACATTGATAGTACAAAATGTTTGAAAGTGAGATTTGTATATTCTTCACTGCCATTTTTATTCTTAGTTGTTAATTTTCATTGTTCAGATTGAAAGGGAAGGAAAAGGTTGTTTGTTTAAAGACTCCTTTGTGTAACAAGAAAATATCAGCAATTGAGGATTTTAATGACACCCCAGCAAACTATTTATTCAGTTGCTATTGTTAGTTGTAAAACATTGGGTGACACATGGTCTTCAGAGAAAACTTGCTACCACTACATAGGTTACACTTTTATGTTATATGTGCTTTCCCACAGACATCACATCACATGGCATTTGTTACACTTCTTGTGGACCACTAGCTGAAACAGTAAATAACCTAAATGGGTCTGCTGAATTCCATTGAGATCCATTGCTGCTAATTAAAAAAGAATAGCTTATGTTGCAGCAGTAGGTTTCTTCCGAGATCGTGTTGCAGTTTCTCTGTTTAAAATGCACTTTCCTTTCTTTTCACAGTAGTATTTAAATCCACATACTACACTGACATGGATTTCAATAAATTTGGTCTCCTTTTGTCACTTTGTTTACGTTGCTGTTAAAAGGTCATGTCCTGTGGTTTATTGTTGGATAAATGTTGGTTGTCTATAAGTTATGACTTATCACAAGAGACTTCAAGTCAAGAAGACCGTAAATGCTTGAAGGGTGTGTATTATCTATCCATAAAAGTTGCTACATCACAATTAGGTAGCTTAAGTGAGTTCTGTTATCAGACAGGTGATTTCTAAGACATTTTAACCCTCTGACAACTGGGGGTTATGGGCGGGATTGTTGGTAAAAACACCTTACTGGTAAAACCATAAGAAACACCATCATTTGAAATATGTTTTTGTTGAATAACTATACACATACACATTTGTACCTCATCAGTTTTCAATAAAAAAGGTTTACTTTCTAAGCTTCACTATGACATTAGCCAGTGAAGCTTTTCTGATACTGATTTATATCTAGGGGATTCATTGGATGGCTGTGAAGTTTGTACATTGATTTTCTGGGGCTTTTTCCATAAACTAATAAAGAGATATTTTAGAATTTTTCTAATTCAAAATTTTATTAAAATTTAAATAATTCTTTCTATAACTTGGTATAGGATTCTTCACTGGTAGTTCCTCCACATTTATTAATAGATAGATATTTTCATATTTATCAAATTTAGAGTTTTCATAATGATAATATTAAAATTTGTCTTCTAGTTTTATTTGTATCATTCTGAAACGTGGTTCACTTGTTTGTTAATAATTTTGATACATTTGTTCAAAGCAGTGAAAGATTCAAATCTTTTAGGTTCTGAACATACTGCTTGGAATATTTGGTAGTACATGTATGTGATACCAATAATATAATGTCTGGTAGAGAGATTTTTCTTGGAGAGTTTTAAGATACATGTATTTCTGTATACATGAGTTATTGATTTATAAAATCCCGTATAAAGGCCAGTATAAACCATCCACTCATGAACTCACACACACTCAATCTCCAACCCACTGACTTTCAATCGCACATTTTTTATTACCTCCTTCAAACTCAAAATGACACCAGCACAAACATTGATTATTTTTCATAAATTTTTTACATCCAATTAAGTGTGGGAATTTGTGAATGAGTCATAGTCATTCCATTCAGATAGATACTAATTCAAGCATTAAATATTGCTTGTCAACTTTTAAATGTAATGTTACTGACATTTTAAGGTTTTTTTAATTATTGATGTTTTGAGAACATTTGAGATACAAAATTGATAGGAGTTAATTGTTGTTGTTTTTTTAATAATATCTTTGGTGTTTTTATCAACAAGCATATAGAAACCCTAGAAATGCAAGGTTCTAACTGTTATTCATACTTTCAAGATGAAAGTGATCAAAAGTTCAAGAGGTATCTACTTTCATGTTTCTAATATTAAGTGGGAGTACTCTCTTGATCAATGTAAACAGTATATCATTTAAAAAAATAATCAAATATATATTTATAGACATGTACATGTATGTTATAAATATCATTGTAATTGAATTTTTTTCTTACATACTCAATAATTGTGCTTATTTATATATCCTTGTCTTACCAAATTACATCATACTAATGGAAAATGGCTACAGAACATGTCCTGTTCATTTAATGGCATCAATGTTTACCTTGTTCAGTTTAGTAATGCAATTTTTAAAAAAGTCATTACATACCTGGATTTTGCTTGATAACCAATTTGTGGCAGTCTGGCATGACAAATTATGATTTACAATTTTAATTTTCCTGTCATCTTTCAGGTATTGAGCCTTTAGGGGTTAATATCCATAAGTTAAATAGTGCCAGATATTATGAGCATGGGATGCATAGTTCCTTGTTTATTGCAAAATGCTTAGGGGAGCCATTTTTTTTGCCCCACCCAATATAAATCTGTACAAAAATGAAAAATTGACTAATTTTGCAGATGACATTTGGGTTACATGCACAGGGTACTCCACTTACATGTATTGTGTACCGCATAATAGCATAGCCCGTATACTGACATAGAATGTCACTGCACTATTCCATTTACATATCATGTTTCAAAAATACTGGTTAATTGACTATCGGTTTTAGAAATAATACATTTATTGTAATATGATAAATACTAATTTTAAGTGCCCAACCCAATTAATTGATTAGTTGATGGTTTATTAGCCATTTGGACTTAAATAACAAAGTCTGTGTTGTTCCTAGATGGCACAGGATGATATTTTAAGTTTCACACAGCTACAAACTGACATCTTTCACATCATATGTTAATGCATTAATTCAGTAAAACAGAAGAAGTTTAATTACTTGTTTTTAGCAAGTAAGATAACTCCAAATATGTTTCTTTTTCTTTCTTTTTAAAAAAAACATACATTCTTTTGTTGTTCTGCATTTTTCTTTCTGTAATATCTTTATATGTACACACTGATAAGTTTCCAAGTTCATTTTTTGTGGCATCAGTGAAGAGGTGTATAGCCACATACATCAAGTTTCACACATTTGTGGGTGCATAAAGTTGAAATTAGCTTCACACTAAGTACAGTACTTGGCTAACCAGTGAGCTGGGTCTGGTTTCCAGTGCAAAGCTCTAAAACTAGTATTTCACACCATGACATTTATTATCATTGTCCTGTCTGTAACCTATGACTTTTTTTTTAAAGAGATTTTTCTAAAATACTGTTTAGCCTTTCTTTGGAAAAGGGTTTATAAAAAGGCTCCTTGCCCTGAGTCTGTTTGATCTTGTTGCAGCTAGTGCAGACAATGAGATGCAAACACTATATGTTTGACACCTAATAGTCGCTGAATAGACAGTATGCTGGTGTATCATTCAACAAATATTTCTCTCTAAGCTTATGTGGAGGCAGTAGGTTTCTTCTCTGTACTAACCTATTAACAGCATCTTTGTTGGTTTCCATGGAAAGCAGTTCATGGATCTTAATGGGATTGATTAAGAATGAAAATAAATTTGATGATGATGATCACAAACAAAAACCATGTGTTATTTGTATAGTATTTTGCTGCACAGAACCATTTCAATGCAAACATACATATATACAGTTTTCTTTTTAATTGCATACATGCTTTCTTTGCATTATATTGTTATTTATCAGATAATCACAAAATAACTAAGAAGATAGATTTACCATATCATAATCTAGCATTTTATTACAGTCAAGTGAAATGAATTATAATTGTAGGATGATTTAAAAATTGTTTATATATGACCTTAAATTGGGATTTCTGGTAAAGGAATAATCCTGTTAATTGCATAAAATATGTTGCCTATGAAATTAAGAAGATCTGACTATAATTGTATTTTGCAGTTACTTGCAAATTATATGCACTGTTTTACTGTTCAGGTACAGTTCTACACTACAATATTGAATCAAAACAAAGACAGGACATACGAAAACAGGCTAGTTTAGAATGAGTGCCAGATTCAGTAGTTTTAGTAGTGTTATGGTACAATCCCAGATAAAATCTCAATTAATATTTTTATGATCCCAAAGTATAAATTAGTGGTCAAACAAAATTACAACAGAAGACCAGATGGTTCAGTTAATTTTTTGATGAAAATGATTTGATAATCCTATCACTGGTTGAATTCTCCCAATCTCTGAATGCAAAATGTCTTCATAAAAATAGCAAACAAAATCCCACACAGGGTTTAGCAAACAGATATAGCAAACTACAAACTAAATGGTGTGACCAAAATTGGGTATAGCAAATTGATTTAGCAAACTGACCCAAAATGGATATAGCAAACTAAGTTCACAAACTGTGTGACCTGAATGACTGTCATCACTCAGTATATTCATGTATAGTAAACAAAAACAGTGTTTGGTTTCTGTAACATTCTTAATGTCACAACAAAATAACTTCTCTATTTTTACAATGTATACAGAAAATATGTATCACAAATAAATTAAAATAAATAAATTAAAGGAAGGAAGGACAGACTACAGTGTCATAACACTAGTGAAACAAGATAATTTCCTTTGAATTATATTTATTTCTGTTCAAAATGAAATAAAAATAATGTTTTTAGAAAACAAGTTTTAGCATTAAAGGTTGTGTTCTGATTCTTACCATTGCAGTCTACTACTACGCCAACTGTGTTCTAGCCAGTTGATAAAATAACTTGTATACATGTTTATCACTATATCTTTACACACACTTCAAGTAGAGTTTTGTGATTTAAACAAATATATGTATTACGTGTTTATTTGTTCCCTAGTCAGTTTGTAAATGTTATAATAATTATACTGAGTTTCTTAGTAATTTACAGTTAGTGATGTCATTAAACAAATATTTATTTCCTTTTTTAAAAATTGATTAATTCATCATTGTCAATAATAGTTATTCGTGTGTGCAGCTTAGTGTGGTTTTAAAAAAAATGTATATTTATTGACGATTTTAATTTTAGCTAAAAAATGAAAATTGTCTTGTACTTAAAAATAACATATCCAAAAAATGAAAAACATTGGTTGTTTGGTTGGTTGTATTTTCATGCTTACATCTAGTTATGGTTCAAGTACATTATCCTAGGTACACAACTCGGCTTCCAATTCTGTCTGTGTAGGAGATAGGTTAGTGATAGTTGAACAAACAAAACCCACTACTGCCAAACTAGTCTGGCTATTTTTACTGATAACCAGCAAGTGATTTTCTATATATAGACTAGTCAATATATGGAAAATACCCCCTCAATCACCACAAAATTGCTACAAAAGGTTTTTCAATTGATTCGGAGCAATGGAAAAGTTTCTTTTTTTCAAGATGGCTTCCAAGCTGGCCACCGAAACCTCCGAATGGTCATAAGTCTGTAACTATCAACTCAATTTTGATGATCTGGGTGTCTATCCCTAGGTTTTGGCTGCCATCTTGGACACCATCTTGAAAAAAAAAACTTTTCCAGTGCTCCGATTTTGGTAAACTTTTAGTACATGTATGTTAAAAAGTACACTAAAACCTAACAGAATCAATTGAAAAATCTTTTGTAGCAATTTTGTGGGGGTTAAACTGTATTTTGCCCTGACTATTCAGTTGGGATGGAAACGGGATACAATGAAGTTGTAACCAATTCTTGTGACCCTTGACCCGATTCCTCAATCATGTATTGAAATGATGCCATGTCCTTGTCAGTCAAGATGCCATATCCTACGCTACAACTGTAAGCATAAGGAAAGCAATACTGCATGCACAGCCCAATGCACAGCCCAATGTGCATGCAAACGTCCCACTGACGAGGGTGGGTGCTTTAACAGCAGCCCCTCTACTTAGTACTTATAGCATAACTTATCATATATACGCGAACAGAACTAATGGATGTGCAAAGCTATATGTTGACTCATGCATTTTCCAATCATTTCCCAGTGCACATATTTCTGTATCTTAAATAATTATATAGATTTTTACAGCCATCTCGATTTTTTCAGCCACCTGGTAGCCATTTTGTTTATTAAAATGTCTTTTTATTAAACTTGTTCATCATAGAGTACAAATTGTGTTAAAGATTAAATAATTTGGTCATCATTTTGTAAGAAGAAAAGTTTTATCGCAATAATTTCACAAAAAAATAAATTAGCAAAATTCAGCTTGGTATCCTATTTTTTCGTAATCAGAACCCCCTCAATAGATTAATAAGATTGGATACCAAATTCTACTCAACTTCTATTCCACTTTTAAATGACCTTTTTTTTTTAAATATGCTGTAATTTAGATTTTTATAATGAACACGTTTTCATTAACTAACTTAATGTTAACGGTTATTCTAAATATCCATGACACCACCTGAATGCTAATTTGTATAGTTTGTGTTTTTATGACGGTCATTTTGAAGTTTTGACGCCATATTGGATGTTCTAAATTGACTGCCATGAACTTTTAATGTGTTGTATTTCACATTCTATATATTAATTACACCGTACTGACACCATTACTTTGTATATGTAAAAATACTGATAAATCTTGAAAAACTTCATTTTTGGAGTCAATTTTGGATTTTTGCAACCATATAGGCGAAATATACATTTATACTTCCATGGCAAATTTTTACTTCCTGAGAAAAATAAGGATGGAGTTACAGGCGTATTCCAGAAATTTGCCGTTTCATTTATATTTTTCAACTTTTCCCTCCAAAAAAGACATTTAGCATCGGAAGACTGTGGTGGACTTTTACTGTTAGGAAAGACAACCTATATATTATATACACCAAAAATGGCTTCTATAGGAACTAATTCCCATATTATGATCTAGTCTAAACGATAAATCGTGCAAAAACAGCATAGTTGGCGGCCCTTTTAGATTTTGCCGCCATATTAGAATTTTTTCGAAATCGATAATATTTCTAATGTTTGCGCAATTATACATTCATAGGAATTTTCAACTTCTGCAGAGAAATAGGGATGAAGTTATGGGTGGATTCGAGAAATTCGCTGTTTCGTTAAAAATTTTCAACTTCCCCCATTTTGCATCGGAAGAAGAAGTGGTGGACTTTTACTATTTTATGTAAGACACCCTATATATTGCATACATAAAAAATCGCTTCTGTAGAAATTAATTCCTATATTTTCATAAATACAACCTACTTTAACCGTCACATGACTGTGAGGAGGACAACCCCCGCCCGTGTCCTTAACCTGCTGTGTCCTTTGTCTGGTCCCGACCTACTTGAGACTGAGAAAGGACCTTGAGACTATGACCCTGACCTATTTAAGCCACTCTAACCCCGCAATGAACCTGGACTGACCTTGGCTGATTTTGGTCTCCTGTGTCAGAACCTGACCAACTTTCGTCTGTGGCCCTTTAACATCTGCTTACAACTCGAGAGATAATATTAATGCTTTCATTACTTAATTGTTTCCCCCACCTGCTGATTGGGTGACACCATGACGACTTTGGGATTCAAGGATGTTTCCTCTTTTTCTTTTTTCCAAGTTGGATCGTAGCGTTCTAGACATCGGTTCACGATATATATGATCTGGCTCCTTCCACCACGTTGAATTTCGAAGTGACACTGAAGTTTGCCTTGTAAAACGGGTCCAATTGTCCACATCGGGAACGTACAACTTGTACTGGTCGGACATGCTGTTGCTTTGAAGGTTCTAACTCAAATGACTGTGTTATTGGTTGGTTGTATTTATTTTTGTGCTTATGTCCAATTAAGGTTCAAGCATGATGTCCTGCGCACACATATCAGCTGTCCAGGACAGAGGTTAATGTTAGTAGGAAACTCGAAACCCGCTGCCGCCGCACTAATGCGGCTACTCTTATCGATAAGCAGCAAGGGGTCTTTTATATGCACTATCACACAGACAGAACATACCACGGCCATTGTTAAACCAGTTGTGGACCACTGCTTGATGTACCCACATACCCACTGAGCCTTGCGGAGCACTCACTCTGGGTTGGTGACGATACTGAGATTTAAAATCCCATGCCTCGATTGAGATTTGATCCTAGTACCTACCGGCCTCGAGTCTGATAGCTTAACCACGGAGGCCGGTGACTGTGTTGTCCTTTATTCTTTTATTTATACCCTTTATCCTCAGGTGCACTGTTTGAGATCTTTCTAATCTGAGTCTGATTGAAAGGGCGTGTCTGCACTGCGTAATGTTGTGTACCCCTTCCAATGACTATAAGACAGTTGCGCTACAAGTGACAGGTGGCAAGCTATTAAAATAGAAACATTTAGGAACCTAACACCAGAAAACAATTGAGGGTCATTGTCAGGGACACATGGACACATTCACGGCCATCCTCAGGGACACTTAAGACCGATGGAGTCAGATATAGACCTACAGGATATAATAATAAAACAAAAACGATTGATTCACACTTTATTTCCAATGTTCATAGTCTTTCATACAAAATGAAAATTCGATGAAAAACTTGACATTTAATGTCTGAACATATTGTTCACATAGGGACATCTTGGAGAGAGTTTGTAATGCATTGCAAGTAATACGTCTCGTTCACCAGATTGTAAGTTCGGCTGGTGGCACAGCTGGGGTTCGTGTTCGCGTCCCTGTGGAGGGGGACTGCAACTGAGAACAAGAACATTGAGTTGTGGCAGAAACTTCACTGAAGTTAACTGTTTAGATTACTGTGGTAAGAATCCCAATGATCAGAGACAGATACGAATTTGTAACACGGAATGTCAATATGGTAACAAAATCTCGCAGTCTGGTTGTCTTTGTAAATCGGGTTACTTTGGTTACTGCTGTCAGTTGAAAGGTGAGAATTTGGTAACCTCATTGGTTTTTTTTAATGTGATTTTAAAATAGTATGCGTTAACAAAACAGTCAATACGTGAATTAATTTTTTGTTTAAATTTTTTAACTTCTTTTGTATTATATGTATTTACACACACACGCACGCACGCAAATATGTGTTATATCCATGATGTAATGTATGCAAGTTGTATAATAATATGCAAATTACGGAATTAATTTTACGTCAAGGAAGCTTACAAACATGATCGCCTTCGGGAAATGTTTTGTAATCAACCATATAATTGCATGTATTAAACGCATACTCCCACGGACCATTGACCTAATTAATTTCCAAACAAAGAATTAATATGAAATATAAAAATTTGATTTGTCCATAAAAATACATCATTCAACTACTTACATAACCACCGCATCTCGCTTATTATCAATATTTAAAAAATGATGATGAATTATGTTCACGGACAAATAAATCATAAAGCATAAACTCGACATGGAATTCCCTAAAATGTCTTGCGTGATATAAAAGCGAGATCTAGTATCACAAATGCATGTAAGTATCATTCGTAATTAACATTTTGAGCACATAGACTCTTAAATTCCGTGGGAGTATGCCTTTAATACAACCATAAAGATGACATTAAGGTATCTGTCAATAATTATAATAAAGTTATAAAATTGATGATACCGAGCGTGACACCGATTTGACGAGAACTCGTTTAATATGAACATCGAATCCAAAGGAACAAAGAACATTTGAAGGGCTACACCTGCCTCTTTGTTTTGTCAAAATTAAGACTAAATGCATCCTCACAACGTCAGGGGCCACTGGAGTCCGTCGGACCCCTGACAAATATAGTTCATAAAAACACGGGCCAAGAAACATTTTTTTTTTGATTGCATGCTTCACATCATGAGAAGCATCTAATTACAATTCGGCTTTCAGTGCATCGTCCTTCATCTTTTCGTTGTAAATAACGAATCAAGGAAGAGACGAAAAAGATTATGTTTTCGTAAATTAATTTTTTTTTAAATATGACACGACTTGGCTACAACTTTCAAAATGAGTCGACTGTTGTAAGGTTTAACTGCCCTAGGAAATACGCCAGGTTTTTGTTTATCATGATTTAAAATGAACGGAAATTTCCATTTCAATCATTGTATTGTTGGATAATATTTTTAAGCATGATTTCACCTAAAATGTTTTCGTATTGATGGCGCAGGAAGTAGCCCGGGTTTTTATGAACGATATTGGTCATGGGTCCCAGGGACACGACTGGACCCAGAACCCCTGACGTTATGAGGATGGACTAAATGTATAACTCAAGAAATTCCGATTATTTGAAACTGTGTAGACTACTGTGATTTGTATTATTTCCATAAGGACATGATTTCAACATGGGGAGAGTGCAAAGCTGGTCAATCAAGAGCACTCATGAGAATGCACAAAGAAGTACAATCCGATTAATCTGACTTCCACTTTGGCCACTCCTCACAACGTCAAGGGTCACTGGAGTCCGTGGGACCACTGACAAATGTAGTTCATAAAAACACGGATGATCTCATGCTTAAAAATATTATCAAATCAGATCGCTCGTTTTATAAGTATGTGATGAAGAACCGTCATTTTCCTACTGAAAATACCCCTACACTTCATGAAGTTGCTTTTTCACAGTGAAACTATCACTGAATATATAGCACCTGTTCTTTTTTTGGTAACAATTACTTACATAGAAGACAACTGTCATTATTTTCAATTTTGGGTATTATCTTTGAAAATGACGTTTCTGATAACCGCTGTATTTCCGTCCCTTTTTCCTCTCTTCCATGATTCATTATTTACACCGATAAGGTGAAGGCCGATACATTGAAATCAGAATTGTGATTGGATGCTTCTCATGATGCGAAGCATCCAATCACAAACAAGTTTTCTCGGCCCGGGTTTTTATGAACAATTTTTGTCAGGGGTCCCACGGACTCCAGTGACCCCTGACGTTGTGAGGATGATTTGGCCACATGGCATTTATATGATAATTAACATGCGAGTTAACAGTTAAACACCAGTCAAGTATTAAAATGGTTTTCGCATGGTAAACTATCGCGTATTTCTGTTGAATTCTTCAAGTTGAAATTTTACGTAAATATTTTTTTAAATCCTTTGTTTTGTATGTAAGTATTATTATTGTAATTTTGTTTTTGTAAGTCATATGGATTTGTTTATTTTCTGGAGCTATTAATAACAGCCGATTGACATACGAAAACACATGTACAAGTGATTCGTTTCATAATTTGCATATCATCCGTCATGGAAATTCCCATAGTTTGTCTCGTAGTATGTGATTTATGTCTCGTCGGATCGATCCTTTACAGTGGACTCATTTTCAGTTTGGGCTATTTTTCCATTCCAACAAGTTGTCCACAACTGGTTCGTCAAAAAACGTGGTATCTGTCCTGTCTGTGGGACAGTGCATATAAAAGAACCCTTGCTGTTTATCAGAAAGAGTAGCCTATGTGGCGGCAGTGGGTTTCCTCTAAATACATATGTCCGAATAACCATATGATTGACGTCCAATAGCCGATGATAAGATACAAATAATTGTGCTCTAGAGGCATCATTAAATAAAATAAACTTTACTATTTGGTTCATCAAAGACCGTGGTATGTGCTGTCCTGTCAGTTGGACAGAGCATATAAAAGACCCATTGCTCCGTATCGGAAAGAGTAGCATATGTGGCGGCAGCGGGTTTCTTCTAAAGAAATATGTCAGAATGACCATATGATTGACGTCCAATAGCCGACGATAAGATAAAAATCAATGTACTCTAGAGATGTCGTTAAATAAAACAAACTTTTCTTTTTATATCATTTATGTCATGGGCTTATATCATAGAGAAAATATTGAATTTGTTTTCAGATAGAGACAGAACATTTTCGTCCATCTGCTCTTGGAGTGATTGGGAGAGTTGGGGTCCGTGCGCTAGCAGTGATGACACTCACGATGGGTTGCAGAGTCATCAGCGTGAGCCAGTCTGTGCCAGGGATGAGACAAGACAAGCTTGTATGAAGCGCTGTGGTTACACTGACAAGTCTGGTGATTCGTGGGAACAAGAACTGTGTTTTGTCCCGTACAACACAGGAGCAATTGTACTCCAAAAGTGGATGACTCTCCCCATAGCATATATATTGGTTAATATTTGAACTAGACATTTCTAACCTGCACATATGTGATAACTCTACTCCTACAATGGATAACTCTCACTAAATCATAATACTATCTCCTACTGGGTATTAAAAAAAACAAAAACAACAGCAAACAAAGAAACAAACTATACAGCATTAACAAACATCGCACAACGGATACTTATCTGATTTTGATGGCTATCTAAAGGGTTAAACGCATACTCCCACGGATCCTTGACCTAATTAATTTTCAAATGAAGAATTAATTTTAAATATAAACATTTGATTTCTCCATAGAAATACTTCATTCAACTACTTACATAACCACCGCATCTCGCTTATTATCAATATTTTAAAAATAATAATG
>JAULBS010068557.1:8747-37849 GCA_032355785.1 Symmetromphalus regularis | reverse complement strand
GTGTCTGTCATCATAGGTTTGTCTCTAATTATTTTAGATTTGTGTGTGTCTGTCATCATAGGTTTGTCTCTAATTATCTTAGATTTTTGTGTGTCTGTCATCATAGGTTTGTCTCTAATTATTTTTGATTTGTGTGTGTCTGTCATCATAGGTTTGTCTCTAATTATTTTAGATTTGTGTGTGTCTGTCATCATAGGTTTGTCTCTAATTATTTTAGATTTGTGTGTGTCTGTCATCATAGGCTAATTATCTTTAACTATTTCTTATAGCAGGATTCAGATTTAATCATCTCAGTAACAAATATATTAATAACAAATAGAAAATATTTCAAAGATTTCTATATATATATATATATCTATATACCAAAACTGGACGTGAAACAGTTACAGCCCGCCCATAAGCCTCCTCCCCGGCTCTAACGCCTGGTATATACAGGGTTGTGGGAGCTAGGGGGCTGCAGCCCTCCAATAATTCTCAAAAATATGATTTTGATTCATCGTTGAATTATTCACCGGCAAATTCAGAAGTTTAGAAACGGGAACAGCTCCCACCCCACCCCACCTACCGCCAATATGAATTCCAACGCCCATATATAAATAATATAAATTTATGGTACATTTTAGAGGTTATTTAAGATTATTGTGCAATAATTATTATTCATCAGTGTATCCAGGTGGGTAGGTAATACTAACACCAGGTGGACATGATGGGCGCTGGCAGCACTTTCCGGGATTTGGTGGCAACAAGTGGCAGGCTGGGTTCAGTTGCCATGTAATACATCTGAAATATAAACAGCCGAAACTATAGTGTTCAAAATAAATAGGGTAATGACTCTTAACTCTTATTTTTTTCAATGTGATTCGGATCTGCTGAATATGCCCAGGAGCATATGTTGTAGTAAATATTTGAGTAATAGGTTTTTAGTGTTTGTGTTCCTTTATCAAATATTCCAAAATCTATATGACACTCGGTTAACTTGTTAATTATCAATCTAAAGGCATGAAACCACATCTTAACCATGTGACCATGTTGCATTTAAGTCAAACGAAAACTAATTTTCAAGAAACATTTTAATGTGATTTGGAGAAATGCTGATATATATTTTTTATATATGTAAAAAAAAATTCTGTTTTGTTTCTGTTAGTTTTGTTTTTTGAGTCAGCTTTTATTTTGTTTATTTTATTTTTATGCTTTAGTAGTTCTTTTACAATCAAAATGGTAAATAAAGGAACTAATTCCTACAGAAGCGATTTTTTGGTGTATGCAATATATAGGTTGTTTTACCTAATATAGTAAAAGTTTCAAAGTCTTCCAATGCTAAATGCCTTATTTGGAGAGAAAAGTTTAATCGAAACAGCGAATTTCTGGAATCCACCTATAACTTCATCCCTATTTGTCTAAAGAAGATGAAAATTGCTATGAACGTATAAAAGTATACTGCACAAATATTAGAAACATAATTTTCGAAAGAAATCCAATATGGCTGCAAATCAAAAATGGCTGCCAAAAATGACGTTTTTTTTCACGATTTACCGATTAGACTAGAGCATATCTGACAATGTTATCGGCAGTGGCATGTTTTTAGTAGATGTGGTATCCCGTCTTATTAACCAATTTTTGGGGATGTTAATTATGAAAAATAGGATACCAAAGTGACTCTTTAGTTTTTGTCCCTCAAAACCAAAACAAATGCCCCCCTCAAATTTGCTATTTTTTGTGAAATTACCTGAATTGCGATAAAATGTTTCACCTTGCAAAATTATGTCCAATTTATTCCATTTATGACAAAAAAAGTGTTCTTTAGGATGAATAAATGTAATAAAATGACATGTAAACAAAAAAAAATGGCCACATGGTGTTTCAAAAATCTAAATGGCTGCCAAAATATATTATTTAAAATACAGATATATGTGTACCAATAATTGTGACAAATATATGATTGCAAATTGCAGGAGACAACATGCACCTCAGCACATCTATGGGTTCATTAGTTCTGTTCATGTATATAAGTTATGCTATAAGTATTAAGTAGTGGTGCTGCTGTTAAAACAACCACCCTCCGTAGTGGGTCGTTTGCATGCACATATGTTTTCCTACAATTGCAGCTTAGGGTCAAGCATATTGACTGGCAAGAACGTGATATCATTTTAATACATGTTTGAGGTATCGGGTAAGGGGTCATAAGAATTGGTTGCAACCCTACTGTATCCCGTTTCTACCCCAAATGAATAACATCTGGAAGATGTGGAATTGGACAACGTGCATTCTTCAAAATTATACATTGGTAATGTGCACCCGGTATGTGAAGTCTATATGCATCACTTGTAGGTGGCAAATTCAACTCAAATTAGTGAGAATTTTTTTTTTATGCAAAACATATGGAGTAAACAATGTGGGATCAGTAGACATTGTACATAGAATAAAGTTTGAAAAATCTTGTCAAAACAGAAATGCTGCCACATACAAGTGATGCACACCAATTTCACATACTGGGTATACATTATCAATGAATAATATGAAAGAATTCACACTGTCCTGTTCCACATATTCCAGATGTTACTCAGTTGAGGTGGAAACGGGATTCAATGGTATTACAACATTCTTATGACCCATGACCCGATTCTACAAGCCTGTGTTGAAATGATGCCATGTCCTTGTCAGTCAAGATGTCAGATCCTACGCTGCAACTGTAGGAAATCAAAACTGCATGTATAGCTCAACGTGCATGCAAACGGCCTACTGAGAAGGATGGGTGCTTTAACAGCAGCACCACTACTCAGTACTTATAGCATAACTTATATAGGCATATATACATTTGAACCTCAACAGAACTGATGGATGTGCAAAGCTACATGTTTTTGCAATCATATGCTTGTCACATTTACCGGTACATATATTGCTTTATCTTTAATAATTATATAGATTTTGGCAGTCAACTTGATTTGTTCAGCCACCTGGTGGCCATTTTGTTTTTTAAAATATCTTTTTATTAAATTTGTTCATCCTAAAGTACAAATTTTGTCAAAGATGAAATAATTTAGACATCATTTTCTAAGGATAAAAGTTTTATTGAAATAATTTCACAAGAAATAGCAAATCTGGGCGGCTATTTTGCTTTTCAATTATAAGGGTCATAAACTGAAAATTCAGCTTGGTATCCTATTTTTTTTCGTAATTAGCACACCCAAAATAGGCTAATACAACTGGATAGCACATTCTATTCAACTTCTATTCCACTTTTAAATGAGCCTTTTTTAAAAAAAAATATGCTCTAATCTAGATTTTTTAAATGAGCACGTTTTCATTAACTAACTTAATGTTAACGGTTATTATAAATATCCATGACACCACCTGCATGCTAATTTGTACAGTTTTGTGTTTTTATGATGACCATTTTGAAGTTTTGATGCCATATTGGATATTCTAAATTGACCAGCAGCAAGACTGTTATGAACTTTTAATGTGTTGTATTTCACATTCTATATATTAATTACACCGTACAATTTTACTGACACCATTACTTTGTATATGTAAAATTTTTTGATAAATTTTGAAAAAAAAACTTCCTTTTTGGCGTCCATTTTATATTTTTGCCGCCATATTGGTTCGTTTCTATGCGAAATATACGTTTATATTTCCATGGCAAAATTTAACTTCCTAAGACAAATAAGGATGGAGATACGGGCTGATCTCAGAAATTCGCAGTTTGTTTATACTTTTCAACTTTTATTCCCCTAAAAAGACTGGTGGACTTTTACTATGTTAGGTAAGACAACCTATATATTGCATACACCAAAAATTGCTTCTGTAGGAATTAATTCCCCTATTATGCTCTAGTCTAATCGATAAATCGTGAAAAAACGTCATTTGTGGCAGCCATTTTGGATTTTTCCACCATATTGGATTTTCTTTCGAAAACGATAATGTTTCAGATATTGGCGCAATATATCATAGGATGACCAGTTTCCGTGGGTATAAGCAATAAATTGAAAAAGACAAGAATTTTAAAACTGATACTTTGGTTATATGTCCATCTATCTTTTTATTGGAGTTTCGGTTCCAATAATTAAAAACTCAGGCACCTTCTGAGGTCAGTACTCAGAACTACGTAACCTGTTTCGATGGATGACTAGAATGGCGTGATCGCTGGTACATATTAAAACCAAACTAGTATGGAATACAACTGTAGAGTTGTAAAATGTGTCTTCACCAAAAATACACAAATAAATAATTTTAAACTTTGATATTATGATTTTTAAATGTTTAAATGAAGTGTGTTTAAAACAAATCTTGCTTGATGACTTGTTTGGAAACACAAACAATAAAGTTATTTAGTTTCAAATTTATTCTAAATAAATCAATAAAACATTTGTTGCTGATAATTTTATAAAATTTGGAAACAAAAAATCTGATTAAATTTTTTTTATTAATGTAAAAAGTACATTATATTGCATTTGAATCACATTTATGAAACAATGACGCTTTAAAAAAACATATACGAGATCTATATTTTTGGCAATGATCTGTAAAGGAACTTGCAAAAATATAGCACATGGCAATCACATGATTTGAGCTGCCAGACGACAATACAACGTCTGACAAGTAAATTGTTTTTATTTTATTAGTTATTTTAAAGTTATGGACTTTTATACAAACGTTTAAAAAGGTATTAAGAAATATACTAAATTCAGATGTGTATCAATTTGAAATGTGGACTGTAGACTTGTTTTGTGCTTATTTTGTCAAATCTTTTGTGTATGTTACAGCGGTTTATTTACATTTTCTACGCTAAAACGAGCGACATCACCGAAACAGGGCACCCGACAATACTTAAGATAACATGACATATAAATTCAGTTACATAAATAAGTTAATCTCCATAAACCTCCCCACTGACCCCAGTTTCGTGGAGTTTATTTTTGAATACACCGATTAGAGTTATAAAAACACCTAACCAAAGCAAAAAAAAAAAAAAAAAAGTAAATTGCATATAACTGACTATAACAACTATCATTTTCAGCAGATTACAATGATTTTACAACTGTCTTATTTAGTAATTGCGATAAAATCACCACAAATCAACAAGACCACGCTGTTTCGTCCCTCTGAAATTGTCGTGTTGTCTTTGACCTGTTCCTTTCCTGAGCTCTGATTGGTCACTGCACCTTATGGCCCACTGTGCCATATGGCATGCCAAACCTGACTTCGGGAGACTCACCAGGAAATTGATTGATTTTCTCCAGCATTAGGCTGTTACGAAAGCTCTTCTCCGATTGGTCATAAAATTTCATGTACCTACCACAGTTTTTCTGGAACACATCTAAATTTATCAACAAGACGTCCCAAAAACAGTTCTCCAGTTTCCAGGAAATCTCGTGGCAGGCTAGAGTGACTTCGTCGGGAGGCACTGCCCAACTTCAGCTCTCTCAAAATAATTAATTGTTTAATCTGCTGGCCTGTCGGGCCACTATTTTATAAAACCTTATGGTCTAAACTGGCCAAACGACCTAAAAAGAGGGTGTCGGGCATTCAGGGCCGTTAATGTCGAGGACTGTATTCTGTGTGTCGGATAATGCATTAAGAAGAGCAGACGGCAGGAACTGTAAACCATGTGTTCCATTAACATTATATGTTCAAAACCTTGACATAACATTTGCAGGGCTGCACAAATTACGCGAACGATCATTTCGTTTGCATTAATTTCGCACAGATCTGTCCTTGCGTAACTCATTTTTAGTTTGCATGTTAGCGAAGTCGCCGTTTGCACTGCACATTTCTGCATTCGGCCATTTGGTAAACCTTGATCGTTTCCGTATACACTTGAAAAATCTTTTTGTCAGAGTCTTGGTGTTGACGAAAATAATTAAGAGTAACCGAGACCCCGTTTGGCATTGCTTAGTAGTCATTCAAACAACATTACCAATTTTTAAACAGGAAACGGATACGAATAAAATATTTTGGACCATTTTAATATATAAGACCATTAATTTTATTTGATTCAGTCTTCCTCATTACAATTGTTTATGTCCTGCACTAAGTGTTCACCACTTGGGTAGATCAAATTATTAAATCCGAAACTGAAAATGTTTATTCACTTCCAGTAAATAGACAAATTGCAGAAGTAAAGAGGTCTGTGTTAGAATGCTAAGGGGTAAATTAATAAGGTTGTATACCGCCTTTTGTCCGTTCTATCACTGTATAGCCTATAGGCTATATGTTAAAAATGGGTTACGCAAAGAAAATGGGTTGCACAAATTAGTTTTGAGTAACCCATTAACGGTTTACGCAGATTTTATATTTGTGCAGCCTTGATTTGACCTCTGGCAAGAATGTTGCTTAAAAGATAGCGTGTTCTGTGAACTGGTTGATTATAGTATTGATACTTCTCATTAGACTATTTGCAGTTTGGGCTATTTTCTAATTCAACCAGTGGTCCTCAACTGGTTTATCAAAGGCTGTGGTATGTGCTGTCCTGTCGATGGGAAAGTGTATATAAAAGACCTCTTGCTGCTTATCAGAAAGTGTAGCCTACTGTATGTGGCAGCAGTGGGTTTCTTCTAAAGAAATATGTCAGAATGACCATGTGTTTGACGTCCAATAGCCTATAAGATACAAATCAATGTGCTCTAGAGGTGTCATTAAATAAAACAAACTTTTCTTTAATATTATGTATGTTTAAAACGTAAAGACCAACATTTGACCTCAGGGCAATGGGCAATTGATAAACAACCTGTATAGGATATTCTTTTTTCAAGGAATACATTATTATTATTAGTAGTAGTAGTAGTAGTATTATCGTTATTTTTTTAACAACTAGAGCACATTGATTAATTTATCATTTGCTATTGGATGTCAGATATTTGGTAATTTTATATGAACTTTCACATAGACAGGACAGCACAAACCATGGCCTTCGATACACCATAAACACCAATATATTTTGATATGCTTAAGTTAATTATTCCAGTATGACAGTAGGCATCAACTAATTTGAAGTTATTAATCACAAACGTGAGAATAACAAAATAATTTTGATGTCATTTGCATCTATGATACTTCACCTTTAACAGTTCTGAATTCAAACCATATTATTACAACCTTTCCCCAGCAACTACGACCCCCACCAACATCATCAACAACAGCACATTATATATTTATTGAGTATGCTTGTTTTTTGTTTTTTTGTTCCAGCTGCATGCAATGATGGTTCATACGGGTACAAGTGTGCACGTGACTGTTCAAAGAGACATTGCTATTATCCATACGAAAGATGTAATTTTGTCAATGGTTCATGTGAAGGTTCTTGTAAGTTAGGATGGACTGGAATCGACTGTACTATCGGTATGAAATTAATACAATCTTTATTGATTGATTGATTGATTGATTGTATGGTTGTTTAACGACCCTCCAAAGCACAAGATTTTTTTTTTTGGCTCTTGTGGGTCATACAATGGTTGCAAGACAGTCTCATCCCTTTGTGACTGTCTATAGGAGGATTGCCAATCACCCAAGACTGTCTTTATGGAATGAAGCTTGTTCACTCCTAATACAATCTATTGAGTTTGTGAGGTAGAGAATACAGTCTATATAAGTGGGGAGAGTGGGGGGGGGGGGGGGTGCACAACTGCACTGAAAGTACTATGATTGTAAGAAAATGTTTTTGGTAGATGCATGTGTTTTTGTGTGTGTTTATGCAGGTCCGTAGAAATCAGGGGTGAGAATTGTCAGCAGATTTTATCTTCCCAGTATCGATCTTGTGAATCGCCTAAATCTGATGAGATAATTTTGAGGGGGAAAAGTCAATTTTTTTTGGCCGTTTCTCTTTTAAGTAACGAAAAAGAGCCCGATCTCGGGTAGAAATGTTTCCCGAAAAAAAAAAAAGTTTTGAAACAGCTGCTGTGAAAAACGAAGTCGGCGGTCGGCACTCTGTCTTCTGTGAACGATCACACTTTACTTCAGTTTCTCACGGATCACTTTGCCCATATCCGACGTTCTACGGAAAATTGCGAACCAATGATGATCTCTCGGCTCTTGTTGGTTGAGAGCAGTCACATGGAAATTCAACATGGCTGCGGCCATATGCTTGTCTCAGCAATGTGACCATAGCTCGTAAAATTCACTTTAGATTTCAATGGAATTCGGCTACAGGGATGTGGATGACAGGCAAAAACAAATTTAAGTAGAATTTGTTGGAGGAAAAGGACCCTCAAAGTTCACCAGAATGCACCATTTCCCTCTGTATTTCAGAAAAAGCTCTCAACTTGGAAGGGGCCACTGCCCCCTCCCAAATCCTTCCCAGGATCAGTCACTTCACAGTCTTGCAAAAAATTGCCTATTTTTGGCTTGTGATCTCAAAAAATGCCCAATGAAAGGAAATGTGCATCTTGTTGGTTTTCCACGAATGTACCTCTTGTTTACATTAAAAAAAATTCAGCTGCTTTTCTCATTTGCCATTCTCTGCTCTGATTTTTAATTTTACGTCGAATATTTATGTTTGCAGATGGAGAGGGAGTACCAGTCTAGATATGATGCCCTGGTGGAGAAAGAGAGGCATGCACTGGAAAGACGACAGGCTGAACAGGAAGTAAGATTTATTGATATGGGTAACCAAACTCAATTATGTCAGGGTCTGCACTTGGGATTGTTTGTGACTGGCCTTTCGGGTGACATAGCAATTGCCTCAATTTTATAGAAAACCTTTATACTTTAAAATCCTGTATTATTGGTATTGTTTTATCAAATTACCACAAACAAGTAGGAGAAAGAGCACCTAGACCTATTACTGTGCATATACATCTATATGCCGGTAAACAAAATTGGCTGAAGTGTTCCAAATATATTTTAATAGACTGGTGATCTCCATAATTCCCCAAATGATACCTATTGGTTTGGCTACAAATACATACCTGACAACCAGTCAAACGAATATTTATTAAAGTTAACTTTCTAGTCATTTAACAAACATTAAATTTTGGATTTCAGACATTATACTATATGCACAATATTTGAGTTGCTAGGTGATTCAAGGGCAACTCAATGTATGGTTTTGACTCGACTGACCATAATATAATCACTTGCCTGGGGTGACCATAAAATGCACACCATGTTATGTGTTTCCCCATTTCATTGGTTCTTAATGGAGGAAGATGGTGAGCAGAAAAAATTAAATAATGTAATTGTAAAAATCTGTTTTCTTGGACTCTTGAACCATATGGATCAAAAGAGAACATTGTCATAGTTGTCTTCATCAATTAACACTAATAACATGTTCGTGTTGGTTGTTCTGTCAGTCTAAAAATAAGAAACTTATAATTAACTTGGGTTGCCGTAACATCATTCATTAAAACATCACTGTCAAATCATCTAATCTCCATCAAAAAACAAACCCTAACAACACTACATAGATTGTTAAAGTAGTTTTGTTTGCAGTTTAATTATGTTTGCTTAAACAAAATTCAATTAATCTTTTAATGCATTGCAGTAAATGCCTACTTTCCAATAATTTCAAAGTATTTTGAATAATATTTTTATAAACAAATCTCTTTAATCACCACTCCTCAAATGTTATTGTATTGTGTTATTTCATTTTAGATGCATGACAAAGAAAACTTCACACAACGACAAACAATACTAGAGGAGATTGAATGTGTTCGCCAGAGAGAAAATGAACTGAAGAGAGAAATGGAGGTAAATCTGAGGTAATTTTTGAGTTTTGTCTAATAACTTGTCTGTTTAATATTTTTCTCATTAACACAGGCTTTCATATGCCTCATCATATATATTCATAAAGAATATTTACATTTGAAGAATTTCTTTGCAAAACGCAATATATCCATTTTTTGACGTTTAACAAATACATTTTTAAAAATAAAGTGTTTTTTCCATTGAAGGAGGTGTGACATATATATTTCGAGTCATGTGATGAGTAATCCCCCATTAGCCATTCTTTTGAAATGTCAGTTAAAACGTCTTGCATGATATGAAAGCGAGATCTAGTATCACAAATGCATTTAATCAATGTTTAGAGCACGAAGCCCCTTAAACTCTGTGGTAATATGCCTTTAAACACTGTTTGATGTTGTTAAAAACAAACTTTGTTTTCAGGTTGAACCATCAAAAAGAAATCAGACCTTATAGTCTAAATTGAATGCTCAAAATTAACATTATGACAATGCCAAACAAATAGCATGATTTTTGGAGTCTAGAATTTAGTATGAACCTCAAGTTCAGACTTAATATTTTATGAGTATATGACCAGGTATGTGCCCTTGATCCCTAGGCCACCCAATGCAATAACTGACATATCCTTAAAAACACGAATTTTGAGACTGTATATCATTGTTTCATAATATGTATTATTTCATAATTAACCATAATGCAATTATTTTGCATTCACCCAAGGGAGGTCACTGCTGCTAGCATGCTGTTGTGGGATGAGAAACTGCAATTTATTGTTTGAGGACAGCTCAATAATTTTGCTTGTAAAGAAGGAAATCGTAGTTTCTTACAATACTTTCTCAGCCATGTTTGAAATGGGAATATCAGTCTCATTAATAAGGGACTTATTTGTATGTTTTTTTAGAGCTGTTGTTTTTTCTTAGGGAGAAAAACTTACTACATGAAAGGATGCGTGCAAAGGAGGATGAAATACGAAGGAGGGAAATGGAAGTGAAGCGGAAAGAAGTTGAGTTTGAACAGAGATTGCAGAACAGTATGTCACAGTAAGTCAGATTAGCTTGTCAAGCTGAGTGTGTATCCCAAACAATCAAAATGTTTCATCCAGCAAATTCTGTGGTATTTCATTTCCGGGTTGTTTTAAAGGAAATTACACAAATATAATATCTTAAAAAATGCTTTACAACAGACATTTCAGTAATCTAGTAACAAAAAAGTACTGGGAAAAAGCCCAATGATTTTTTTGTTTGCCAAGTATAAAATATCAATGCTATATTTTGATCTGTAAATATCTTACATTTTATACATTTTCAATACATGTACTTCATCAGTACATATATGTATATTTTGAGTCTGCAGTCACACCAAACATCAGTTTTTTGTGGATTGAAATTTTTAATGAAGGCTACATATGGTTAATGGGTGCATTGCACATATACAATTAAAATAAATCATTTTGGTGACCATGGTAAGTATATTAAAATATTTTTGTTTTATTGGACAAAGCATTTTTAACTTCAGTGCACAGTAGCTATTTTCTATTACTACTATTCTTTTTGATTGTTTGAGGATAAACAGTTATTTTAATTCATAACTTTTCTAACATGTTGTTCCACAGTGGCAAAATTAACATCTTCTGTTTTAACTTTGAAATAAATCTAACATTTTGTCTTGCCATCAAGCCAAGAGTTGTTGTTACAAAATTAACATAGATCTTGCTATCTCTCCAAATATAAATTAAAAGTCATTCAGTTTTACTTTGATGATATTTTCTTAATGAGGCCAGTTGTTATTAATTTTTATTATACATTGTAATAAACAAAGTGCAATACTTTGAATTATCTCTACATGTTAGTTTTCTGCTTTAATATAATAGGTTCAAGCTGGATACACAAGCCCGATTTATTGAGAGGACACAACATCTCGAGATTAGGGAAGCCAGAGTTAAAGGTAAATTGTTTCTAAAGGGTAGTGGATTTTAATTGCTATTATGTGACAAATAATATATTAAAACAAGGTTCTACATGGTATTAACTAATTATCAGAATAAAAAAATAATGGTGATTAATTGTTGTACTGTGATAAAACATTTGTATTTTTGCTGCATTGTTTTAACATTATTTGACCTTGAACAAATTTGTTGCAATGTTGAAGGTATGACACCCACAGTTTTATTATTGAGTACCTGAAAAAAACAAATAGGACACATTTTTGAAGTGTATTCAGTGTCTGTTCAGATGTTAAACGTAGTTTGTTATTAGATATACATGTAGTACAATGATGACTGGTGTGTGTGTTATACATGTATTCAGTGTCTATTCGGGAGATGTTAAACATAGTTTGTTATTAGATATACATGTAGTACAATGATGACTGCTGTGTGTGTTATACATGTATTCAGTGTCTATTCGGGAGATGTTAAACGTAGTTTGTTATTAGATATACATGTAGTACAATGATGACTGCTGTGTGTGTTATACATGTATTCAGTGTCTGTTTGGGAGATATTAAACATAGTTTGTTGTTATTAGATATACATGTAATACAAAGATGACTGCTGTGTGTGTTATACATGTATTCAGTGTCTGGGAGATCTTAAACATAGTTTGTTGTTATTAGATATACATGTAGTACAATGATGACTGCTGTGTGTGTTATACATGTATTTAAAGTAACAAGAGTACAATCTTTCACAGAAAATGAGAGGATTGTTTCAGATGAGAAAAGTAAGATACAAAGTATTAAAGATGAACTAAGAGATAAAACCCACAGAGTTAATGAGCTTGAGGTAAGTTTTTAAAAATAATGTCCTTATGGGAAACTTTTAATTTAAGTTAAATTTCTTGTAAATTGTGTCAGTGATACTGTAAGATTATTATTAATTAGTTAATAATTAGCACCATGAAACTGCTGAAAATGCTCCAGACAGCACCTAAAACCTGTAAGGGTTTCTTGGTTTTAGCATTATCAGATTTAGATTGGGATTTTTATTATGACTGATCCCAGCCAGTCTTAAGTTTGTTTTTGGCAGCAGTGTTATGTTACTGTAAATATTATTATAATATTAATGTATTTTTTTCTCTTTTTGCATAAAGATAAGGGATTCAAATAAAATGTATGTATTTAACATTTAAACAACTAAAAGCTTTATTAGCAGTTGGAGATATTCAGAGCATGAAAAATGTTTTAAAAATAGCATCATCAATATTAGTTACAGAAACATTTGATTAGCAAATGTGTTAAAATGTTAATAATAAACTGCAATTTTTACATTGCAAAATACAAAGTGATAATGCTTGTTATGTGCCCTGTATTCTCTGTAGCCACCTCACTTTAACACCAAGTTCTCCACCCTATCTGAGTGATAAATAAAATGAGTGTAATTTGGATTATAATGTCTTGGATGTTGATATCAATTGGGATCTCTTTAAACAGTTTTCTGTTTTACTTTTTTTTTTATACGCTATGTCTGTATTTAACATGTTTCTTTAATGTAGACCTTGACACAAGAATTGAGGCACTCTGAAGTGTCAGCAACAAGGCAAAATGAATTCATTAATGCAAAGCTTAGAGATGTGAGTACTTAAATTACCCAAATTAGTTTTCAATCAGTGAAATTAGTTTTATTTTAACGTTTGTCATTTTCATCTAATGTTGCATACTTACCGAATTCTGTCGTATATGCTTTTCTGCCTGTGAAAAAAATGTTCTTGCTCCATAATGTCCAAGATGGCTGCCATGACAAGGTGTTTGAGTAACATTGTTTTATACGGATGAATATTTTTGGGAGAAACTTTTGTATTATATATTATATAGTCCGGTGGTTATTAATAATTTATATATTTTATAATAAAGATGAGTAAATGTAATATGAATGGGGTAAAAAATGCACCAGACTGTTTAAATTTTATGTTTTATTATTTAACAAAAATATTGTGTACAAGTTAAATAATAATGTATAACTTTTACAATACAGATGACTGACTATAATGTGATCAAAGAACAAAATGCTCTAATGAGAAATGAGTTGGAAACTCTTCGAACGTGAGTGAAAAATAATATTTCTTGAATTAATAAAAGTTATCAATCATTGTTTTTAAAATACTGTAGTGGTAGATTTAATATATATTTTCAAAGAAAATTTTTAACTACATTGATCAGATGTTTATGATTAGAACAACAAATTTAATTAGTTTTCTTAATTAAAAGTTTAGCATATTATTTATTAACTTATCATCTCAGTAGAGGATACTGTAAGTTTGAAAGGTGGCAGGGAAATTTAAAGTTATGATTAAACACTGATGGCAACCAGCCCATATAAGTGGGTCTAGAGTCATTGTTTTGGAATGACAGGTACTCTTAAAATATATTAATGTATTTAGTTCCAGAAACACCTGACCTGATCTACATATGGATTCACATTTGAGCTAATATAAATGTTTGTGGGTTTTTTCCACAGGAGACTGTCAGAACTTCTAACAATGAATGAACGAGAGCGGGGCAGTAAGTATTATTTTTGTTAGCATAGACTGTATAACCACACTAAAGGGGTTGAAATAATATCTAAATGTACACCTGCATGTACATGCAAGAAACCAGTAACTGACAGTTTTAATGTTTTAGAACTTCTGATTCTATTCAAACCAGCAAGCCAGACTCTGTTAATACTGTACAGACTCATAGTAAGTGACGCTGTCACAGATGTATCTGAGGTTGGAGTTGAACTGCAGGTTTGCACACACATTTGACATATACCAATGTGCACCCCTTCCCAATACTTTTTTTGACAGACACTGTATGTGACCCTCTATTTTTATAATCTGTTTTTTAAATCTATTTACATTCAACAGAATGTAGCTCTTTTTTTAAATATGGATTTTAATAAGACAGTCAGATCACAGAAAATCGGATCATGGGAGGATATTTAATTCTAATGGATGTTTGGCATTTTTAGGACAAGAGGAACTAATGCGAGAGTTACGAAGACCTAGTCCTGAAACACTAATGATGCAGCGAGATTTGGAACGAGCACGAGAAAGTCTGCGACAAGAACAGCTTGTCTACGAGCAGCAGAAACATCTGCTGGAAGTCAGACTCAAGGAAGAGGTATTAGTTGGTATTACACTCTGAATGCCGAAAGTTAGTCATATCTTAATCTATTCTTAGTGACAGAAGAAGTGATATATCAAGCACTAGTGTGTTTATTTGAAATATAAACAGTCTGAAACATGTACAGTATACACAATATAATTTCAAGTCATAACTTTACTTGTATTATTTAGTTAGTAACAAAAATAGCAAGAGAAAGTACAAAAAAAGAATTATACTAATATTCAAAATATCTTTTGTTTAATTTCCAAAACCATTTATAATTTTATTTTACTGGCTCCAATGCCCAAGCAGAAATACATTTACAACACCGCGGTGGAGTATATGGCCATGGGATAAATTTGGGTAAAATATACGTGGTTTACCCATTTAAATTTTGAGAAGTCACAACTTCTGATCAGAAAGAACTGTTTCTTCTATTTAAAATGCACACATTATATTACGTTCGTTGTTTGATTTGTTGTACACGTACCTACTAATTCATACTCAACATAATAAAACATATTCAACATCACTGCTATTTGAAGATTTTATTAGTTACATGTTTTATTAAAACAAGATATTATTAGTTTATTAAATTTGTTTTATTCATTTGACAAATATAAGTGTTTTTTTCTTTTCTTTTCATAAAGTGATATATTTTAAGAATGTTATTAAGAGTTGTACATAAAGGAGTGCACCGGTGTAAGCACATTTTGATCCTAGCGCTTTTTTGTTTTCTTTGGTGTTTTCATATGCAAAAGAAAATAATTTCTCTGTAAGTAAATTCTATAGCACAGTGTAATAAATAGATTAAAAACTCGTATGTATTTTAAATCTTACCTCAATGAGATTTGCTCTTGATGTATGATTTGAAAATACACTCGCTGTAATATATTCGGTATTCTAATATTCTCATTATGTAATCTCTGTGTATACCATCAAACCTGTCTTAACAGCCACCCAAGGTAAGGAAATGTTTATTTATGAGGATGTTCTTGATTGACAGGTGGATCGTAATAGAGAACTGGTGCAGCATTATGAAGAACAGACACTGCAGATGAAAGAGATGAATCGTGAAGTTGTCGATCTGCGGCAACATCTGGCAATGACAAATCAAGGTACGTCATCAGTGACAAATTGTTGCAAACATACTGCCATCACATAATTTCACTATATATTCAGTTTGGATATAAAAAATTGGGGTCATTGTTATAAAGTTAGATAATTGAGTGTGATTATATTCATAACACAGTTTTAAAAAAAAAAGAAGAGGTAAATTAAGAAGCTCTTAAAGATTATTTTAATTAAAACTTTCTAGTATGATCATTTTATTGTGGGTTTTTCAGCATTGAATAATGAAGTATACAGAAAACCATCTGATCCAGATGAAGCAAGGTTAGTCATTTGACACAAGTCAGTATATAATGCTGATTAAACAAAACCAATATGGAGTTTATTGCTCACAGTACATTAAGCTCACATAAACAGGTTCACACATCAGTTTTGTGGTCTTTGTCCCCAACACAGGGTGCTTCTATTATTCAGCCACCATTTTTTATTATTTCTCATAATTTTGTCATAGCTAATGTTGGAACCACCACAATGCCTCCAACCCCACCCCACCCCCCACTCGCACCCTGTCCTCCCCTCCCCATCATCACATCAGTAACAAACATCTTTAAAATATATTTGGATCCACCATTCTAAACTTCTTGGATTCACCCCCGGATACAAGAGAATGGAATGTATTAGTGATAAATGAGTAATGTTTATTACATTAGTGTTGTACATATTCTTATTATTATATTTCTACATATTATATATTTATCATGACATTGTTGTACTGCTGTTATTATATCTTGTAAATTTATCAATCTACATTTTATGAAGAAAATAGAGTACATCTTTCTCTTTGCTATTTGAGTGGAATATGTTGAATTGACAGTATTAAATTTTAACATGGGAAGCACTTGGGTTTTTACAGTTCATTGGTATGAATAAGTCTGAGAAAATTTACACAGCTCATATCACATTTAAATATTTCAGATCTGCCAATCTGTCACAGCTTTCAAAGATATCTCATGAACACACTGTTAATCGCAACAACCAATCTCATACCTCTCTCCTAAACTTTGAAGACAAGGACATCTACAACGATGTGCAGTTTGATGTTGACTATGTCATGCCTAAAAGATACGACACGTTATCTGAAGATGATGATGTATCATCAACCAAGTCTGGCGATGTGATAGCTGAAACAAAGTACAGACTGAAAAACTTAGAGAAAGAAGCAAATGTTTGTATCTACAATTGTATGGCTCACATTTTAGTTAAAGTCCTCCGAATAACTTTAATGTAACTGTGCACAAATTTAAATTTAACGTAAGGAAAGGTGATTGCCACCAGTTGTTATGGTAATAGCACAAATAAAAGGGTGGGCTGTTTGTGTGGAACCAGTTAGAAAAATGTTCTGTTCATACCATGCATAAAATGTTATATATTGGGATTTTTTTAATTTTAACATAATATACATTCAAAATTCCAGAATGGTTCAACTACTGTACTGTAATAGTCCACTAATATATAATAATAATATTGGCAAAGTGGAAAATACAGTAGCACTGTAATTTCAAACTTATAATCTTACTTAAATCTTTTGTTAAAGCATTTTCTTTTAATGTGTTAATGTTATTTAATGTTTCCTTATTGCAAACATTATGTGTGATGTGCTGTATTTTGAGTTTAAAAGTGGACTGGATAAAATCTATCATGATTAAATCACAGGAAATTTTGTAATCATCATGTTTTTCCTGGTCACATTTATTAATACATTTATTAATATTATTATATTGACTTTTTATTAATTATTAATATTATTAACTGCATGGATTGATGTACTATTTACAGAACCTAGAACGAGCTTATCAAGATTTCCACTACCAGATGACAAATGTTGCTTCCATTCCCGACCCACAAATAGCAACACACAGTCAAGGTAGTAAGTAGTTTCCAGTATGTCATGTAGAGATGTTGTGCTTGAGATTGAAATCTTTTTATTTTTCAAATTAGAGAATAGTTTGAAATATTATTTTGAAATCAAACTGATTATAAAATTTCACACAGTAAATAGAAAAAAAAAAAAAAACTTGAATTTAATTTAAATGTTTTGAAGCTGGTAAAAATAATTTACGTGAAATGTTGTTACTTGTTTTTCAGAAATGAAAATCTCCAAATTTGATCCAAAATTCTATATTTTTGCAAACATTTATGTTTTTTAAAATGTATCAAAATAAAGTACTAGATTTAAAACAAAACTGATCTTGTACAGATTCACTCTTTTCAGGAATTTTGGGCAGATCTTATTTTTTCATCAATGATTATTGATTTTGCTGATTACCTACTGGTGATGGGGTTAGTATGACAGTGTTTTCACATTTCTCGTTACTCATGAGAGTATTGCTTTGTAGTTTCCAGACGAGATGTGATGAGTCCCATTGCTAGTGAACGCCCAATGTCTTCCACACCCTACAGACAGGTCCAGCACTCCCAGCCTTATCATGACGGTATTTTCATTTATATAACATTTATTTATCATGATGGTATTTGGCATTTATTTATCATGATGATATTTACATTTATTTATCATGATGGCATTTGGCATTTATTTATCATGATGGTATTTAAATTTATTTATCATGATGGCATTTGGCATTTATTTATCATGATGGTATTTACATGTATTTGATATTTATCATAACAGAATTTACATTTATTTAATATTTATCATGACAATATTTCCATTTAACATTTATTTGTCATAACTGTATTTCTATTGATTTAACATTTATTTATGATTTTAATAGTATTTACATTTATTTACCATTTATTTATCATGATGGCCTGTAAATTTATTTAACATGAATTTATCATAATGGTATTATATTTATTTATTTACTATTATTTATTCTTTTAGATAATTTTCTTCTCTTCAGTGTCATTTTACCATTATTGTTTTATTGTTTACTCTTTTGCTAAAGAAGATTTGTATGTAAAATAGTCGAATAAACACAGATGTATTAACTGTATGAACATAGGTTATAGTACTAAAGGTTACAATTACAGTTAAAATAACTACTTTGTTTTGCTTTCCAGATAGTTTTGAAGAGTTGAGTGGAGGAAAGGACAGATCGAGAGTTGAATCACAGAAGCCTATACCAAAGTTTGACATTTCAGACATGGTATTAAATGAAGCCCATACAAGTCAGACGTGAGTTGAAAGATTTTATACAGATTACACATACCGGAAACAAGTCAACTTGGCATCAGTAAGATAGTGTAAAAAGTTAGAAAGCTAATAAACCAGCCTAGAGCAGTTTATGTTTGGTTTAAATGTTTAGTAAGCCCAACTAAAATGTAAAATGATCAGATATAAAATAAGAAAATACATTAATAAATTATAAAGAGAAACTTTAGAAAGCTGATTCCACACTTTAAAGGTAGTTTTTTTAAATAACTGTTACCATAGCATAATTACAAATTGATATTAAATACTAATTTATTTTCTTTGCTGCAAATATAACTGGCTCATTCTGGTATGGATGAACTTCATTTTTGCTAATTTTAACTGTGCCAAGACAATCAGAATAGGCAGGTCCAACTCCATATTAATTTCCTGTCTATACCACCTAAATGAAAAGAAAAGAAATAATTTTTAGTATGAATAGTTAAATAAAAGAACATAAAGTTAATCATTAATATTAAATTACTGTTATGTAGATTGTTTGGCTGTATGTTTTAGGCAAGAAAGGAAGGAAAAATCTCGTCCTATCACTGTGGACGACCTTGAGGTGCGACCTGGCTCTCCAAGTATCGTTGTTGTTGCTGGGTCGGAGTCGAGTGCTGGACACACTCCAGAGATTGGTATGCTGAGTTAATCACTTCACATGTAAAAACAATTATATTGTCTTTACAATCTGAGGCAGTGTGATTGGCCAGATAATGTTGTTTTATGTTCTAATCTTAGCAAACTGATAGAAAAACAAGCTTTCCCATTACATATTTATGACAGTGGTTATACCTGTTTACATAGAAATAGCCTGTCAGGGTTTAACTTCATAGTCCTTTATTCAAGATCAGTACACACATATGCTTTTAATGAAGCATTGCAAAAATTCAAACAGCACAACATACAACATTAATGAATATTCAGTGGTTTCTAATACAGTGTGTTTTGATTGGAGGAATACTAAGTGCCCCTCCCCCTTAATATTACAAAACTGGAATCAATCATGTTCAAAGGAAATAAATCTGTGGATTTCTGGCAACTTCATTGATTACACAATTTTGTTTTTAATTACTCCACGGTCTTGTTATCAGCAGTAAATATTTTCTTTGCTACATAATAACAATTACATGGTTGTAAACTGATATGAGTTGAAAGTTATTATTTGGTGATTATATAAAACATAACATAGGCATGTCTTTGATACACTGCTTGAAACAAGTTAAGCTTACACATGAAAAAAAATTAAAATATTTGTTCTTAAATACAAAATAAACCAATTTAAATTAGTTTTTTTAATTTAAATATACATTTTGTATAAAACAGTCCTCAAAATGTTGCCCTCTAATACTTGATTCTTTCTATACCAGATAAATATTAGGGTCCTAATCTGATCTCATTTCAGCATGTTCAGCTAATTCATCTGTACCATACAGTGTTCACTCCAGCCAAAAAGTAAATGGGGGATGGGGGGTGATTACTCTAATGTTAGCATTACCATAATTTTATTTCATTTGGTTTGGTAATGAACTTTATTATTAGAAAATATAAATAATAAAAAAAGTATTTTTTAAAAGAAGACAATACCTTTAATATTTTTCTATGTTTTATTTTATTAATATTGGTATGCTCAAACGTAAGGAAAACAACAGTAATATTAAACTATTGACAACAAGATTGTTTAACAAAGTTCTTTTCTTCCACTGATGTGTAATACTGTTTTGTTAATTCCTAGATATAACTGTATTTGTGAAGGTGTAATTCTTCAACACCCATTAATTAATACTGACAAATATTCAACCAATCTAATAGATGCTTAAATGATTGATATACCATATCTCGATATACCCAGCCCACCAGTGACCAGACTGTCTGAACAACTATCTTTAAATAGAGCAGGGAGAACACTGCCAAAATACATATACCTTTAGTTGAGTTTAGTGATGTTCTCAGATATTTGCCAAATACTGCAGAATGGTGGTTTTGTTTATGTCATGTTAAAAGAATGGAAATATTTTGTTTTGCAGTACAAGAACCACAAGAACAAATTAGCCTGGATGCCCCACTTCAGCAGACTGGCAAATCAACAGTTCTGCCTCCTCTGTCATTAGACCAATCAGTGCCAACAGCAAAAATGCCTCCTCTTTCTCTGGACAATGCTTGGAAAACTGACCAACCAGCTCCAGCAGGGACGTTGGCTCCTATCTCATTGGACAGTGCTTGGAAAAGTGATCAAATAGCTCCAGCAGGGAAGTTAGCACCATTGTCATTAGACAGTGCTTGGAAAAATGGTTAGTCAATTGAAACAGATTTAAAAAGATTTATTTCATATTTTTTTAGTGTTTATATGACTTCTTAGCTATCCATAAATGTCTCAGCTTCTTCCATGAGTGCAGATTTCTATTTTGTATCAGTGGATTTGTTTTCTCCTTTTATTGAGTTTGTGATTTCTATTCTAAAATTATGGATTTGCCCCTATTTCCATGCATTTATCTTGCTTTGTTGCCATCTGATAAAACTGTTCTGTCCATGGTACTAATATTCGCATCATGCCAGACAGGCACCGTTGTTCTTCTAGGGAAAATGGTTTTGGAAATTAAATGAAATACCAATTTTTAATACAAAATTTCAAGAAAATATACTGAATATTAAATTTTTAATTAGGAAAAAGACAATTTTTAGCCAGTTTTTAACACTTTTCAGTTACGATTTTTGTTACCATAGCAACCATATATAATCCAAAAAGTTAAGAAGTGAAATACTTTTGTGTATCATGTACATGTTGCAAAAGGTTTGAAAGGCATTTTTTTTCCCCCTTTTTACTGAAAAATGTTGGTGTTTTGATGTTCCACTTCTGGTGATGCAAAGTATAGTTACTGACAGTCAGTAATAGCAGAGCTTGTAGTAGGTTGTGGAAATGTCTCTTAATTATGACCTTGCCACTGAAAACTGAAAACATGCAGCTGGACTAAGCTTACAGCACAACCACTAGGTAAAGGAAGATCGCTACAAGAGATAGGTCTCTGTTGGATTTCGAGAGACTACGATTGGGAAGTGCAGTTGGTTGTAAATAGTTGTATGCAAGTGAGAGGAAAGGAGGAGAAAAGAAAAGAGAATTTTGAAAACAATCTAATTACATATAAAAGAATTCTGTTAAGCACTTGTGATGTACATCCAGAAATTATGCTTGGTAGACATCTTTAATTTTGGATGTGTATAAAAAAATGTTTGCCTTTTTCAACATGACAAAATAGAACTTTATTTCATTTAAGGTCACCAACCTGCAACATCATAATATTACATACAGGCAATAAATAAATATATGTACATAAGTTATTATTTTGAATGTAATAGTTATTATGAATATAACCATTACAGAAGAGCAGAAGAAGAGTGAAGCATTACGAGAAGAAGAAGAACATCGTGTGTGGGAGGAGGAGAGAAAGAGACGCGAGGCTGAGCGACGGAGGCTAGAGGACGAAGCCTGGGAGAGAGAACAACAGAAACTGAAAGAACTTGAAGTAAGGCATTACATCAGAGTAGTGAGGGAAACTTTTTACAGACCCATTACCTATATTTGTTTTTTCATAGTTTAAATTTATTTTAATATAGTATTAATCAAATTATCCTCACCACCATATAATTTATTAATAATTAATGCTGGCTCATAGCCCTCCAAGTGTAATCACTTTGGGACAGTTTGTAGCATGTATTCTCTACAACAGTTTTCTTGGCATTCGTGTTGTTTTGTAGTGTTTTGTTAGGCTTTCTCAATATGTGATATGTGGATTTGAAAAAGTCTCTCTCTCTTGTCAGACATTTGTAAGGTAAATGTTTTGTCTGTGCAGACACCAACGTCAAATGAGCCAGAAAAAGATACTTTTTCTCAATATGTGATATATGTATTTGAAAAAGTCTCTCTCTCTTGTCAGACATTTGTAAGGTAAATGTTTTGTCTGTACAGACATCAACGTCAAATGAGCCAGAGAGAGAGAAAGTTTTTGAGGAGAAACCCACGCAGAAGGATGAACCAAAGGATGAGACAGACGCCATTGACCCAGTAATGCAGCAGTATATGACCATGCTTCAACAGCAAAAGGAGAAGGAGAAAGAGGTAGCCATTTTTTTAATTTTTAATTATTCTTTCAGCATTCAGAATGCATGTTCAGGCTTTGAAATAAGTCATTCATATTACTAGGATGTTACCATGTTGGTAAAGTCATTCTCAGTAAAATTCTTGAGTGAACAGTAAATAGTTACAAGTTGTGTTTTATTCAAATAAAACAAAGATACACATACAAACTGAGATACACATAAAAGTATCAATACAATGAAGCAAAGGAACAGTAAAGATAAAAAACCCAGGTATTGATATTCATCATTTGTTATGGGATTTAGTAGTAAAGTCATGGCAGTTTTACACATGATAAAAATGTTGTAATATATAAGTTACCAGGTCTCTATTTAGTGATACTCTGTAAACGGTTAACCAGGCATTTTGATTATTTCAGTGCCAGCAAATTACAAATACACAGGTAATCTTCTTCATATTTGTAATGTCTCCTGGTTATTTTAATTTATCACTTAGATTGTGATTGTAACCCCATTGTTGCTTTTCAGGTGGCCAAGAAAGCTGTAGAAACAAAGCCAAAAGGACAAACTGTAAGTTTAAAATCTAGATACTTGAAGTATGTTGGAGACTTCATTTTATGGTATATAATAAATAGAACAGCACAATGTCTATGTAGTAATTAAATTAGTATAGTAACTTAAGTCTTTTATTATTTGTTCCCTGTTATGTATGCTGCAGCTTGGTACTCAGTGACAAAACAGACATTTCTTGATCTAACTTTTCTTCTTGAGATAGGATAAAAGTGTAATTAGTTTTCGAAATGAAAAGAATGCAATTTTAAAATACGCTTGAGAGAAAAAATATTTTCTTTATTCTGTATTTCATGTACAGAACTGATTTATTTTCAGAGAAAGTTTACATGATATTTAGGTTTGTACACTGTATGACTTAATTTTAAAATGTAGCATGAGTGAATTTCAAGTTTGAGTTTAAAATTATGATGTAATGTTTTTCTTTACTATAGGATGCTTTCCCATCAGACAATGAAATATCAGTAGGAGATGAAAAGAGGTCAGTTTTTGAACATTGGTCTTTTGTGTGGTTTAGAAATTGTATGACCATGATGACTCCACCCAATTCTACACATTTGTATGAAAAACTGATTTATCATTATATAGAATAGGCAATAAAATCATTGAACATATAATAAATCAATAAGCACTGGCATGCCAGGGATGAAAGTTAATTCGTTACTAACATATTCACTATTTGTACTGTCTTTTTTATAGCTAAGGCCATATGATTTTGATAGGTTGTGTATTGATCCACTGACCCTAAAAAAAATGATAGTAAAAAATTTGACCTCTGAAATTACATAATTAATGAAAATGTTTTTTAACTTCTAAAGCTGATTTATATTTAAAAGTAATTATACCTTTCCCCTCCTTTCAACCATTTTTGCTAAAAAAATAATAATGTGGCATTTTAAAAACATTTTTTATTTCAATTCACCGACTGACAAATCATCATTTTATAGAAAATAATTACATAAACTAAGTAATAAAAAAATGTAAAGGTCCTGTTTGATGTGTTTCACGTATATATGTGTGTCTGTTTTTCAGTTCTCCTGCCACTGATGATGGGTTTGATTGGTAGATGATACAAACTGCAGAGATGATTAGAAATCACACACTGTTAGTACTCTCTCAGTTACGTGCTGTTATTTAAAGTGAAGACAACTTTCCTTGATCAAGTTTACACATCGATTCCAACATGTAACAGTTACCATCACAATATTTCAAATTGGTGGTTACATCACTGGTGAATCCAGAAACAGGAGCTTCCCTCCATAACTGTACTCACCCTAAATGTTATATTCACAAACTGTTATTGTGCTTTATCATGCCCTTTATGAGTGGTACCTCTTTGCCATTATTAAAAAAAAAAAAATGGATCTGATTCTGAAAATTCGAGACTAACTCTACCCCTCACCAAATTCACATGTATTTGCAATTTCCCATCAGTTGGTTATTTTGTGAGCATTTCATTTTAAAAATCTTAGTAGGTTTCTTATTTTGTAGTTTATAAAAAATTTTATATGAAAATAAAGTATTTTAAAGTAGTGTTTTTAACAATGGGTAGAGCAGTGCTATCTAAATGAAGAAAAATGTCAAACTGGACAGAATATCCACCACAATTCACAACTGCACAAATTAATCCTCATTCAATCCAAAGAAGCTTTACTGTGATATACTGGTGTGTTCTTGACATTCAGACCTCTAACAACTGAAAACTGAGTAAACCATTTAATAGATTATACAAAATGTTTCCAGGTAACTCATTTCATTTTGCATAATCCACCACAAAATATGTTGCATAAAACAGGGGTAAAACAACGGATTAGCACAGGTATCGTGTGCCCTACCCTGTTCCAGCAGTTATCGTTTTTCTGTGTTTTTATTTTGTAAATTGTTATTAGATTGTGGCTCAGGAAATGGATGTTTTGGAATTTTCTTTGGAATAATGACAATAATTTAATGTGTGAACAAACAAAATGGATACCACTGGAGAATATTGATTTATAAATCACGGCTATTGGATGTCAAACATTTTGTAATTTTGACACATAATTGAGAGCTACAAACAAAGTGGGTCATACTTGCAATTTTCAGAGGCCTGACATATCAAGTAGCAGATATGGAGATAAGATATGAGAATGTGTACTCCCTTCAATAATCTAGGTGCCCTGAATGATATATCCACATTTTGTAGAACTGTATTCTGACAATTTTATTACTGATTATATATGCCATCATAAATGATTTTGGCCTGTTTGAGTTGCAAGTCCCAACAATATTCCTGGTTCTGCTTTTGATATCAGTAACAGTATGTTACAATCAGAATAAGTTGTAACGTGGATTTAAATTATCTGATTGTCTGTTACTGCTAATGTGGAGATGTTTTATGTTCATTGTAATGGTTTACAAATGAAGATGTCATATCTGTTTTTATTTAATATTCTCAAGTTATATTGTCCAAGTGTAATGTATACTGAAGTCACAAATCCCTTAAATTATTTATGTTAGTGAGTTATCAAATATACCACAAATATTTTAAGATAACATTTTGAAAATATTTGTACCTATTGTCAAGTAAATGTTATATTATGAAATAAGTTTCAAATATTTGTTAAAAATGTCCATTTTATGATGAGACATGGTAACATTTGGTTTGTGAAAGTTGTTAGTGAAGCTGTATAGTTTTAATAATTGCGACATGATGTCAGAAGCTTTAGAGAAGAAACATTCTACTGACCCATAAATTGTGCTTTTTCAAACAGTGGCAATGGACGCCAGGTCATTCTATATAAGACATATATTAAATTTGTAAATTAAGTTGTTTGTCACTATCATTTAATAAACAAACAACTAAAAACTAAATTTATATTACATAATTTCTAAAGTATTTTATTATTAAAGCTGAATTGAGGCATCTTTTTATAAAACTCACAAAGTCCATGTAAAGTCTGATAGAGTAAAACAATTCCCAGTGGTTACATAAAAGCCAAGGTGACAAAACCCAAACAGCTGTTTGTGCAGAACAGAACAGAAGAAATGAACCAATCTTTATTTTTGTCGGGCCACTATTTGGTAACATGAAAGGGATAGTTTGCAGAAAATCAGCAACCATGATGACAAGATATTAGATTCATAACAATACATAATAAATATATAATAAATACAATAGGATTTCAAGAGGAACACTTTTTGTTTAAAATATTGATAAACAGACACAATTTGATTGGTGTGCCAATATGTTTGAAGTTATATAGTTTAAATTTAAGAACATTGATTTAAACAATTTTTATTTTTTTTCAAATGTTGAGTGTACCAAGGTGTAACAGCATATTAAACATGCAGTTTATTTGGTTATCTTTTGGTCTAAAGAATTATTGTGGACTAAAGTGGGTTTTATGAAAACACTCTTGAATTATCAGTTGTTTGTTATTTTCAGAAGTCAACCAATCATACAATTATATATACATATTTGTGTTACTAGATTTTTCATATCAAATATGTAAAGGCACACTATTTTCAAGAATTAAAAATTCAGTGGAAGTATTGGGTTTCTTATCTTAAGGGTTGACTATTAAAAATCATTTATCTGACAACGAATTTAGCTTTGTTTCTTTTTAATAGAAGTCTGTTTTTTAGCTTAAAAGATAATTTTAAAATTTTATATTGGTCAATGAATGTTGCCTTATTTTCATTTGTTTTAAGTGCTACATGTTAAACATTAAAGGTAGATGTTTGTCACTGTAAACAAAATAATAGTTTTTATATTGTTGTGTATAATTGGGAAGTCAACGAATTGTCACTGATGTCATTTTAATGTTGTTGACAATCAATTATCAAATGTTTCAATACAATAAATATTTTTATTCACCATCTGCTGGTTTTTGATTCTCCTAAGTCAAAATAATACAAAAACCCACGGTTCTGAAACATTTAGATTGATTTTTTTATTTCATTATGTACATCTAAATGTTTTTGTTATTTAAAGCTTACACGATGCCAGTAGTTTTATGCATAATAGTTTTAGTTAGAATAGGGAATTCTTCTCGTTGGGGTTAAACATGTTTTATTACATACCTGGAAGTTAAATGGCCAGTTTGATGCAATGGACAGAATCTTATAGTCCACTCATGCTGGGATTGGTTACCAGTGATGAGTCTTTGAAAGAGATGATGAACTTGCGTCTTTAGGCTATCTTGTAACACGGCTAAAGTGACAGTTCTCATAAAAATGTGAAATAAAACGTCATGAAAACATAGCAGAATTTTTTTTATTTTTTTTATTGTGGCTGTGTTTCAGTGATTTATTACTAAAAGATGTTAAATTATTGGAAAATTTAACGTCACTTTAAAAGTGTATACGACAGGAATTTGTAGCAGTCTTCAAACATCAAATTACTATCAACTAACGCAATCCGCTAGTATACAACTCAAGGTTGTACACCGTAACTAAGCGCAAAACCATACTCTTGATATTGCGGAGTTAATTAGACCATCGTGTTTGGCCTCATTTTTAAATTCTTTTTTAAGGGCTAATATATGTCTGGAATCAACGAGATCTGGTAACTTTATTTTACGTGTTTATGAGGACTGCCATTTTAGCTCTGAGTAATGATGGAAAGTATCAACTCAAAATCGTAATTAATAGATCATCCTATGTCTTTTTATCTCAATGAAGAATACTTGTGACATTTGTGTTTTCTGTTATAACCATATTTTACACATTTAGTGTAACGTCATTATCAAATTCAAAAAAGGGTAGTGTCGAAATATCCGGTTAGAGATGTTAGATTACCCCACCCTCTATTATCAGTTTGAGCATTGGTTAAGCTGTCGGATTCACGGGTTTTAGATACTGGAATAAAATATCAGTCGAGGCATGTGATTTTTAATCTTGATACTGGCTTCAACCCAAACTGAGTGTTCCGCAAGGCTCATTGGCTAGATGTACGCCACTTGCACTAAAGGCTATGGTATGTGCTGTTCTGTCTGTGGGGAAAACGCATATAAATTATCCCTTGCTGCTAATCGGAAAGAGTAGCCTATATGGCTGTAGCGGGCAATTGTTAAGCAATCCATTCTTTTTAAAATTCAAAATGGCTAAAGTGGCACTCTCCATAAAACGTAGAATAAAATGTTATGAGAACTAGACTGCAGAAACGCATATTTTTTGTTTGTTTAAGAGTGGTTGTACTAAAATATGGTAAAATAATGGATACTAATATCACTTTAACTAATTAGTCAGTATCATATATTGTGAATTTATGTCGCTTTCAAATAATTATAAACATGGGTTTGTTTTATATATAGTACAGGCCCGTACGCACGATTTTCTTTGGGGGGGGGGGGTGCGTTTGTGAAGCCCCCAAGCGGTTATTCCAGGTTTTATTTTCGTTTTTAACGTTATT
>JAULBS010068546.1:0-22382 GCA_032355785.1 Symmetromphalus regularis | reverse complement strand
TTCATGGTCTTTATTGAATTGTTCCTTGAGTTCACTACATTACTATAATGCCAATGAATTGATGACACTGCACAGTTTAGAGTTCTGTAATGTACTCTCACAAAGCTTGCTAGATGTAACCCGCTATATACCACTCCTAGCTAACAAAGATTTAATTTTATAGACTGAACAAATTCCCTAATATCTTAATTTTGTTTTTTTTAATGTTTTATACATATGACATTAAAATACTAGTGTACCATTAGAACTAAAATAAAACACACTCTATGTATTTTATAGACTGGCAGTAACATTTAGAGAGACCAGTGAGCCTCGGCGGTCCAGTGGTAGAATGTCGGGCTCTCAAGCTGATGACAGTGGTTCAAGACCATCACATATAAACACAAGTTTGTATCATGTAATTCCACACATAATAAAGGAATCGAAGGTTTGTTAACATATTGTTAACATATTGTTTAATCAGCAGCTATAAGATGCCAAACACAAGATATTCCTGACACATGGTTTACAGAAGAAACACTACCATCACAAATTCTACTCTTTCATATACTCAACCAAAAAAGAAAGTGTGCATATTGAAATATTTTTATTTCATAGGGTAGTCACAGTAATGGTCCATCGACAGCAAACATGCACAACTTGTTATATTACTTCACACACCCACTTCCTCCTAAATGGTATGGTTATCTAATTCCAGAATTTCTGCCACAAATGTTGTCTGGTTTATGAAATAAATGACTACTGATTACTAGCATACTTTCTTTTTTGTTGAGTATATTAACAGTAAGAGGTTTACATGCACGTTCTCTATAACAGGACAGCACACACCAAACCATCTTTGTTATACCATTTGTGAACCATTGGCTAGAAACATAAAAAGTTGATCTATTAAACAGGATCAATCCTACAACCTGTTACCCATCAGGCAAACTCTCTACCACTGAGAAACGTGCCGCTTCCAGAGACATAACATACCACACACCATGGCCACTGGATACAACTGTGTCAAGTTCTGGTAGGGAAATATTTATTGATGAAAGAAGTATCAATGAGCTGAATCTTTGAAGACAACACCATCTGATAATATTGATAGACGGTAGATCCCCAAACACTGGTAAATTATCCAATCAATCGGACATTTACCATTCTATTCACTTTTCTTCAATGGCAGGTAGCATCTTGAATGCAGAATGTATGATTTCTTTATCAGTTGTGTGCAACTTATATAACATGTTGGGAACTTCAGTGATGCAGTGGTAGGATATTGGACTATCAAACAGAAGACCACGGTTCAAAACACATCGGAGGCTGGCTAAAACTTGACTATGTTTCACAATTTTCCAAATGTTTGACATCCAATACCTGATGATTAGTAAATCAATGTGTTCCAGTGGTGTAATTAAAAAAAAAACTTATAGCATGCTGCACGTAGCCCAAAGGATGATCATTGATAGCTTCAACATTGGCCCATATGGGCTCAAAATGAGGTGTATTCTATCAATGATTATCATTTACGTAACTTTGAACCACCAGTGGCTGCAACTAAACAAAGAACCAACACTGATCACATAGAGAATTCCAACTGCCACCTTTCTAAGTATGTAACTTTGAACCACCAGTGGCTGCAACTAAACAAAGAACCAACACTGATGACATAGAGAATTCCAACTACCACCTTTCTAAGTATGTAACTTTGAACCACCAGTGGATGCAATTAAACAAAGAACCAACACTACGACTTAGAGAATTCTAACTGCCACCTTTCTAAGTATGTAACTTTGAACCACCAGTGGCTGCAATTAAACAAAGAACCAACACTACGACTTAGAGAATACCAACTGCCACCTTTCTAAGTATGGCCTATTAGACCAACACTCTATAGTGCTGGCTGAGATGAACCATCCATTCTAAGTCTGATTTTTATCAATGACATATGAAATATTAATTCATATCAATATGGTATGATGTCCCACAAGGAAGTGATACATGTGCAGGGGTTAAACTTTGGTGTTTGGGTGGGGGGCATGATGATTATTGGCTTGGATTCCTAGGAATCAAGTGGGTATCAAGGCAGTTTTTAGGACACATCAGGGGCACAACGGGAAATGTGAGTTTCCTATGGGGCAAGCGGGAAAAAAGGGCACAGCAATAATTGCCTTTATTAGAAGTGAAATTCAGAGGGCATTGCAGCAAAGGGACAGGGTTGCACAGCAAATGCCTCAATGCTTTGGCAAAATTCGACTCCTGCAAATGTATGTTCAGCTTCGAAGTAATGTGTTTTAACAAAGTTTTACTTGAACTGGAAAATGTATATGATCTCTGGATTCTTACCATAACTATTTTAACCAAGCCACTTCATTCTTAATAAATTAAAACTGATTTGTGGATAACAAAATAGCTAGTTATTTTATTAAACTATTTTGTTGACAACAATCCATTTCAAAATTGAGATCAGTATTAAAATTAAAATGTCAAACTCATTTTCATTGAAAACATTTTCTATATTTATTGTCTCTAGTGAACTAATTTTAATTTTTGTCACTCAAATGCTAAATCTTGTGACAAATAAAACATTTGACATAGAACATCAATGTCATAGAAAGTGGACAGAAAATGGAAGTCTTCATTCTGTCTTAAATTATTTAAATTTAGCTAAGTGTCGTAAGCAATGGTGGAATCACCATCTCTGAAGACTTATTTGGAATACGTTGGTAGCAATAGTAATATCTGCCAACCGTTTATTTAGTCCACCATCCAAAATTACAAGTCATGCCATCGTTTTGAATATATATACAAAGTCGTTTTCAAAGTATATGTACCCAGCAAATATTAGGTACCACCCCTTCCTATAAATGGAACAAACTCTACCAATTCTCTCCATCCCTTTCCTGAAAACTTGGGAGACCACTGGTATTTATAAATACAGAAGCATTAGTAATAGTAAGTGACCCATACAGATTCGCCATTCCCATTTGTTTGTCCTGTTAGATGATAATCAGTGGGATTAACCAAGTACTGCTACTCTGTCAAAAAGCAAACAATGCACTCTTCCATGCTATGTGCAACAAGGTAAAAGATCAGTAAGATAATTTATATATCATGAACAAACTTAACTGACTCATGATTTGTATAGCGATAATACTGACAGTTCAATAATTTAATGTGTTCTACTCACATAAATAACAAATACGATTACACCCTTTTTCAAAATGATTTCAACGATCAGTACAATCACGTAAATTGTGAACTCAATTTAAACATGGTTGCCAATTCAATTCAAATCATACGTTTCTTCAGCCGTCATGTTTACTATCATGGCACATAAAGACCTTTTATATTTTTTTTACTCTTCTTGATACCAAGGCATTAATTACTGTGGCCTTCAAACAACACATTTTGACCTCTATAAAAGAACATTAAACAAAATTCATTACTGATTACATTTTTTATCTCTAAATATTCCCTCTGTTGGGTTTTTTATTCCTGAAATGGATGAAACTTTACCAATTCGTTTATTTTCCCTTTAAAATTGTACAGCAAAGAAGAATCATAAAAGTCCAACTTACTCACATACATATATAAATACATGTTCATGTATGCAGAATATATAGATTAATATACTCTTCAATTCATGATGTAAATAATATTATATTATAACATTTCATATTTCCTTTCCATATTTCTTTCATTAACACAAATTATTCCTCATTTAACATCAAAATTTTCAAGAAGTTTCTGATTTTTGCCTTGTAGTAATATATTTTTCCTTATTTTATCAGTTTTTATATTTTTATGTACAACTGATTGTTTTTAAAGTATATCATGAACAGACTGTATTTTTATAATTAAGATATAAAAAAAAATATATATTATCTTTTCTTCCTCTTTAATTGTCTATAATTAATATTCTCTATACTCTTTAACAACCCATGTATTGTACCTTAACATGGGCTGATTTCTGTAAACTATGGACTGGAACAAAAAAATAAACAATTAATATTTTTTTAAATATCCATAATTTTAATGATTGATTATGATCAATTAATACATGTACCTGATTAACCAATGGCAGACTGAAAACAAGATGACAATCCATAGTATTTTCCATAGAAGTACACCTACTTCCTAGTAACTAGACAGCCAGTTATTTTCCATTTGATAAATAGCTGCTAAAACTGAGTTGAATGACAAAGCTGAAATGGCAAATGTACTTGGCCTTAGATCTATGAGTAAAGTTTTAATTCTGACAACCTTATCAAACAACATGGTTGAGTAGAACTGAAAATAACCAACTGTCAAAACCTGTGCCAAGTTCAATATCAATAAATCAGGAGCTTTTCAATCAAATCGAACGTTTGAGTGGAAGTCCTCTGACCCTATTACAACTATGATCAAGAGTTAACTCCTATAATTTGTCCTCGGTCTACAGCTGCTGGTGTCGGAGTTCGGCCTATACATGTTTCAGCAATCAGGTTTGTCTATGAGGAAAAGAGAAGTCAACATACCACTCTTGGATTCTAACATAAGAAAAAGACATCTTATTGACATTAACACCCGCAAAGAGGTCATAATGACACAAAAACAAACAAACAACATAATGCATTGCTTGTGTGGCAATTATAATATGAGCTAATTGAAATAATAAACAAACAGGGTTCACCAAATCAACTAACTATGACAGTAAAGTAAAGTAAAGTTTGTTTTATTTAACGATACCTCTAGAGCACATTGATTTTTATCTTATCATCGGCTAATGGACATCAATCATATTGTCATTCTGACATATGTATTAAGAGGAAACCCACTGTTGTCACACAGGCTACTCTTTCTGATAAGCAGTAAGGGGTCTTTTTTTTGCATCATCCCACAGACAGAACAGCGCATACCACGGCCTTTGATGAACCACAGGTTGGAACGGAAAATAGCCCAAACTGCAGACGGGTCCACTGAGAAGGATCGATCCTACGACTGACCGGTTCACAGGCAGACACTCTACCATTTGAGCTACATCCCGCTCAGCTATTGACAGATTCACTTGTGCACATAATTTTGCTATGTCAGCCTCTGTTGTCCAGTGGTAGAACATTGGACTCAAGAGCTTAAGACAGTGGTTCAAAACCCATTGGAGGTTGGCTTACATATAAAAATGTGTCTAAATTACCAATGTTTGACATTCAATAGCTGATTATTAAAAAATTAAGGTGTTCTAGCAGTGTCATCAAAAAAAAATAATAAATAAATAATTTAGATCTATGTGGAAGTTTAGTTAAATATCAATACAATAGTGACATACAGAAGCCGATGATTAATAAATCAATGTGCTCTAGTAGTGTCACAAAACAAAAACAAGAATAGAATATATAATTTTCGTCTATGTGGAAATTCTGTTAAATACCATACAACATGAATAACCAACGTGCAACTCCTGCAATTAAGAAAATGTTCACAGCAAAATAAACGCTGTGGAGAAATATGTGTCCACGGCTTTTTCCAACGCAATTTTAGCATTCACACATTTCCAACTTGGAGTTTGTTAAAAAAAAACATACACCTTGAAAAAATGACAAATTAGTCTGTGGCAAAAAAGTGCCACAGAGAATGAAAAACTTATGATATTGCCGATTACCACGGACAATTTCAGGGGTTTAATGTGGCTTTAGTCTTTCTTCTGTAGACCATGTGTCATAAATAATGTCAGTTTGACATTTAATAAATACTGTTTTAACAATGTGCCGGAAATCATTAAAAAATCTTTTAATTTCTTAAAATTTATTTGACAAAATTTGAAGAAAAAAACAATCATATTTGTACTATATCATAATAGAGAGCCTAATTTTAATCCAGCAGTAGAATGTCGGATTCTGAAGCTGATGACAGTAGTTCAAAACACTTTGGAGGCTGGCTCACACTTGACTGTGTCAAAATAACAAAATAATTGACATCCAAAAGCTGATGATTAATAAATCAGTGTGCTCTGGTGGTGTCGTTAAAAAAAATTAAAAATATATCATAACAGTATCTGTATGCTCGTGGTTTTATCAAAAATTATGTAATTATACCAGATTTAGTGCTACTATAGTTGTACATAAAAAATTAAATATCTTACAAAGTAACTAAAAAAATCTCTTCATTTTGTGGTGAGATAAATGTATCTTAACACTTGACCGCAATTCCATTGTTCACACTGTATGAATGAAATATTACATGTACTTAATTGCTTGCTGGACTAGTTGCTAAGTGTATAATGGCCATGCTTATAAAATATTAGAAGTCTAGACTATAACAAACTGGAACAGAATATTTGTTTGCCTAAACATTTTCAGCATACTGACATAAAACATCAAAGTATAGTGATAACTATAGTCTGCTTTAAGGTTCTAAGCCTTCTAGTGAGCGTCATGGATACGTCGCTTCTAAGCTACATTCCTCTGACGTCAAACTGACTGACAAACTGTGTCATTACGCCTCCGGATCACCCTCCAGTTCCATTCAATTCTAATGTCGTCTAACAAACACTATGCCTATAAAAATAGTCCGTCGCAAAGCCTCCATACAACAAATAAATACTTCCCTATTGTAGTATTCAAAAATTATCTTTTGTAATAGAATATTTTATTATGTAAGTTGGAAATCATTTACTTTTAAAAGGGTGTGACAACCTATTTCTTTGTTAACACATTTCTAGCAAAATAGCTATTAAATACCCTTTGAAAAGATTTATTATTGGCTTGTCTTATACGGGTGACCCCCAATAGCTAGAGGGTGGGGGAGGGTCATAAAATAAATAAATAAATAATAAATACAAGGGTGGATCCCATTAAAATTATACTTATATTGATTAAAATTTCAAAACAGTTTATTTTAAAATAAAAATACAGTGGAAACTGGCAAAACCGGATCGTCGCCGGATTGTCGCCGTACCCTACGAAACGGCCGGTTTTTACGGGATCCGCTTTTTAGGACATTCACATTTATCTAACAAGAGTTACTTGATGTAGAATATTTTGAGTCGGAAAGGTTCGTGTATTTCCGTTTAAAATAAAAATCCATTTAATTTACTCGTACTTGTTTATACATGTAATAGTTTTTAAAAAAAATACAAACAACAAAATTTCTCAATGCAATTTTATATAACACATGAGCATAATATTGTGATACATATATCATATTTTGTACTCAGTTTACATTGTTTTATGAACTTTCGTCTTTCACATTATCTGTCACTGTTTAATAAAAAACGAATCCATGATGCGTTGTGTGGTCGTGTACTTGTTTCTCAGAATGGTATCTGTTGTCATCGTTTCCATTTTCATATTTTATTTCAGATTATGTCAATTTACACATTGTTTTGTCACTCTAAAGAGTTATATATTATTTAATTTAAGCAGTGATGAAAATAAAATCTCTAGAAGCCTTAAACAAAATACTATTATCTTACTTTTGGTATCGTTTCTTTTGCCCGTTTGTATATATCTATTATATTTATTTACTTGTATATTTGTATTTTTATATACATTGTACTTATGTAAATATATAATATGTTATTAATTGTAAATGTAAAAAATAAAAACGTTAATAAAACGTTTAGGCTCTACATGCTCAGGAGAAATGTCTGTGTTATTTAAATAGGAAATTTGAATTGTTTTCAACCAGAACAGGAGGTAATAAAGTTCCTTGCAACATACCATATTATTTAACAAGCTTACAGCAGCTGCCTCGTGCACGATGTCATGCACATGCCCGCCTCTATTAAGCGTTTCTTCGCCAATTAGTAGTTAATATATTCAAATAAAGCAAATTCCATTACAGAAATTACTGTTATTAGTCATTATTACTAAGTCAGAGTATGGAGGTCGGCCAAATCTATTACAGTAAACTGAGCTTTTGTTTTTGTTCTTACCGGCCCCTGTAATACAGTGGTTAAGCTATCGGACTCTGGGTTGGTATGTACTGAGATCAAATCTCAGTCGAGGCAAGGGATTTTTAATCTCAGTATCGGCTCCAACCCAGAGTGCTCCGCAAGGCTCAGCGGGTAGGTAGATACTACTTACACCGACCAGTGATCCACAACTGGTTTATCAAAGGCCGTGGTATGTGCTATTCTGTGTGTGTGGGATAGTGTATATAAAAGATTCCTTGCTGCTTATCGATAAGAGTAGCCGCATTAGTGTGGCGGCAGCAGGTTTCGTCTCTCCTACTAACACTAACCTCTGTCCTGGACAGATTGCACAGGAAGCTGAGTTGTGTCCCAGGACAGCATACTTGAACCTTAATTGGATATAAGCATGAAAATAAATACAACCAACCAATCATGTGTTAAGCAGTATACTTAATTATAATAGGAACATTGATTAGAGTACGGCTTTAGTCGAACAATTACGGACATTACCGATCAGTATGAAAACTTAACTGGTTCCCGTGTATTGGTTCCAAACAATCACTAAGAAATAAATTATTTTGCGGCACTTCAGAATGAAACCAGTTAAGTTAGTTGCCATTGTAGATTAGTATAGTGAATTCTGAACTCTCTTATCCACTCGTGAACAAGGCGTACACAAAGGCGAAAATCGATTCCTGAATGTTGGGGGTGGGGACGGTACATTCCCCCTGTCCAAAAAGTAGGGGGTGCGGACAATCACGTTGTCCCCATCCCCCTAGGTTTGACGCCATTATAGACCCCTTGTGTACTTCGGTATATTAGTTAGGCATTTTAATTTCAGTTTTTCAAAACAAAAGGGGGGGGGGTAATTGTAAAAAATATATAATATAAAATAATATTGGTCCCAACAGTAGCGGGCCCAGAGGGGTCCAGACCTCCCCCTTCCCCTATTTTTTTTTAATTACCTTTTACGAGTGGAAGGACGTGATAATTAACCATTACCCGTCGTATTTGTACCCCCACCCCCACTAATCTCTTTCTCAGAAATCCTGCATCCGTACCTGCACAATATCTGCTCCGCCCCTTGGACCCTTACCATGGGGCCCTATGCAGCACCCAGCCCAGGGGCCTACCGCCGCTCTCGACGGCCCTGCTATCACAACTGTTCGTCATAAAACAGTGGCGTTGGAACGAAATACATATTGCGGGGGCTGCTAATACTAAGAAGCAACTGACTTTACCAAAAAACACAAGAATAACATTAAAATTTTAAATTATTGTGGAGCAGCAGCTCCCCCCTCAACCCCCCCGGCTCCAACGCCCCTGCCTTACCACTACCAGCAATAGTCTTTTTCTTTCTTTTCTTTTACAAATTATTGTCGTCCATGCACTGCTCACCTCCTGTAATGGACTTCAGAAATAGATATTCTGGACCTACCTCTGTATGATCCAGCACTCCACGGCCAGGTCATCACATAGTTCCAATAACATTAAACTTTACAACCCGGTACTGGTTATTTAATTTTTTCATTCTTGCTTAGGCACTGGCAAATCCAGGAATTCTAAAAACGGGAAAGTTAAAGATAATTGGATTATTATTATTTTTTTTAATTGTTTGTATGGTGTTGGTTATTATCGTTACACATAATATTAGCAGATACTTGAATATGAATCGTTTCACCTCAAAATCTGGTCGTTTTAATTGCGTAGATCGAATTTAAATAAACCACATGTTGAACACCTAACAAATCAATATACATGTATTTTAGTATGTAAAGTAGTACAATGTATAGATCGCAACGTATATATGACCTCGACACCATTCGATCGTTGTATATTTCCTTACAGTTAGATTTCAGTTCGACTATATGATATAGATATACGACCAGGTGTAGACGAGTTTTCTAGGCGCTTGACTTTTACTCGAGAGGTCACCGGTTGTGTTCTTGTCATCGGACAAGCAGATGTTTTTGACGTATAGGAAGTTCAGTCTGTACAGCAATTCTGATTGGCCAGACGTAGAAAAAATAAACAACCTGGATTTGAGGTCGGACCCTCCCGGAGGATGAATAATTACACTCGACCAGATGACAGGTCGCACGCGACTCGAAGCTGGCACGCGCCAAAGGCGGGAACTCAACTGTCGGTTGAGGCAAACAAAAAATAAAGAAATGGACAATATAAAAAGTGTCGTCTGCTCTGGCGGCTGACAATCTTTGTGGTTGTACCGCTTATCAATAGATGCATATAGAACGCAGTGATGTAACCTATAATAGGCTACCGTTGCTAGGCAACAGTAAAAAAAAAAGAATGTACACAACGTATTACGCAATCTTTGAATTTTCGACTATTATTTTGTCTCATGTTAACTCCTTTTATTCCCTCGGGCGAATATGCCGTGAATGAAAATCGCAAGGTCACCTTGAACTTTCCCATCCTTTTCATGTTTGGAGAATAGATTGAAAAAGCAGCTGCATGTGTTATCTGCAGTGAATTAGGTGATACGAACACAACATAACAGCATTGCCGTAGAATCACGTTATGCCTCAAAACTATGTCACCGCGCCACCTATATGCAAATTAATGGCGGGAAACTTAATGTCGCGATATTACACCCGCACACAAACGTGAAAAACATTTACAAACTAAATAATCCTTGTCAGTTTAGGTTGTGTTTTGAATTTATAATATATAACTTCACTTTTTTATTACTGGAAAATTATTTTACATCTATGAGGAATAGTTACCCAAGATGCAAAGGTAAATCCATTACTTATTTTTTTAAAGTTTAAATATTGGTTATTAGTTGACACACCTGCTTCTCTACCACGTGGTGTGTTGCTTACCTACAATATCAAGTTTTAAAAACTTAACACTTTACCTGCTAGTTTTAACACTCCACCTGTGAGTTTCTGAATGTGATTTTACACAGGTGTATATCTTAAGCCACCCTCGTGATATCGAACGTTTGAACAGGCGCAAGGCGTTTACAAACAAAAGTTGTCAAAGTGTTTTATTTTTCCACATTAGAAGTGTTCTTTTATTTAAATCTGACCATTGGAATTTAAATGTTGACTTATCAGCGGAGTATACTAAAACAAGAGGTGTCAATATCGTAACACCTGTGTGTATACATGCATCAATTTATTTTTCACAAATGTTATTTTTTGTCAGAGTTGTTGATTGTTTCAAGTGGGTTATGTTGCAGCGCAGTTTTTTTGCTCCGTGTCTGCTCTATTGCGTTTTGTTGATGTCAGTGTTTAACAGGCCCTGCGGTATACATTTGGAAGTGGGTGGAACGGGGTGAGGTGGTGGGGTGGGCACTGGAAAGTTGATGACCGAAGGATAGCAGTATTCCTGTTCATACTTCGAAAACTTCGGATTTCGGCCACTTTATTTTGTCACCAAGACTGAAAATATTTTTATTCAGCAAAAACTTTTTTTTAGTGATTTTTGTTTTATTAGTTGTCCAACTCCGCAGTGGTTGTTTAAAGGGTGAATGAAGAAATATTTGAAGTGATTGCAAATATATTTTAATTATTTTTAGTATTGGATAGGGGTAGTGTCCAAAATTAGTTACCACTAACATTATAATGACAAAATGGTGGCCATAGGGTGTCAGGACCGTCCCCCCCCCCTCCCCCGAAACTACTATGACACCACGTTGTTATTTGCTGGATTAGGATTACGTTATTTTCTATCGTAGATCACGTGTCATTTGGAATGTTAGCCGCTCCTCGATCTGAAACTGGTTTGCATTGCGATATATGGAACTCGTGTCCATTCTGTGTTGCGTGGCGTAAAACCCAATCCAGAATAAAAGCTAACTGGGAAGGTGTACAAAACTTGCACATACCATGTTTAATAAAAGGCCGTGATTTATGCTGTAATCTGCATACAAACAATTTCTTTTAATTGCATATGCTTTTTTCTGTAATGTTTGGTTAATTACATAAGAAAATGGATGACTGTTTGATAAATGTACTATTATTATTTTATACCAGATAGTACAAGAATACTAACAATTTTAAACTTTTATCTTTTTTCTTTCTTCTTCATCCTATGTAATTCACTAATTGAGAGGATTCTACTGCATTATTTTGTATGGTCAACCATCTTGTCATGTATATATTTCAATTTGTTTTTGTATATATTCCTCCTACGCCGTTGAGTAACGGCCCGAGTGTAAATAAATTCTTGTCTTGTCTGGACAGACAGCACAGGAAGGTGAGTGCTCCGCAAGGCACAATGGATGTGTGTATACCTCTTACACCAAACAATGATCCACACCTGGTTTATCTAAGGTTGTGGTATGTGCTATCCTGTCTGTGGGATAGTGCATATATAAGATCCCTTGCTGCTTATCGGTGAGAGTAGCCGCATTTGTGTGGAAGCAGCGGGTTTCGTGTCTCCTACTAACACTAACCTCTGTCCTGGATAGACAACACAGGAAGCTAATGTGTGTGCCCAGGACAGCGTACTTGATCCTTAATTTAATATAAGATTGAAAATAAATACAACCAACCAACCAACCAACCAACCAACCAACCAACCAACCAACCAACGAACCAACGGTTCTTTCATAGAATCTGCACAGTACAGTGAGTAACTTGAGCGGTTTCTCCCTGCTCTGAATAAAATCCTTCTGACTAGTTCGTAGTGTGACACTTGCAATCCTTAACCAAAAGTTCTCCAACAAACTATCTCAAGTTGTGACCGGAAAAAAATATTCCCGACACAGATGACTGAATCTGTATGGTTCACTGGTATATCATTATCATTATCAAAATGACACATACTAATTTTCATATGTATTTAAACAACTTTAATATGTACGTGAAAACTCTTAAACAGATATAACAAGTCTGTCAAGAGGTGAACAAATATCGTGTTGGCGCCATGATGATTAAAGACACGTGGACAACAAGGCGAGAGTGTGTCAATGTTTGTTGAGTTAAGGATTCTGATATAGGTGTGTCCTCAATAAACTTGGTCATTGACTCATTTTATTCATCAGCGATACAGGAACAATTTTCAAACGTTACGCCCATTCCAGCCCTGGGATCGCCCCAAACGTAGATCACTTTTCCTCACTGAAGCAACTGGGCTATTTCTTTTTCCATTCACTGATCCGCAACTGCAGTAGTGGTTCCAAGGGGTTCCAGGGTGTCTAGACTCCCCTTTTCTCGATTTTTAAAAACCTCTTTCCGATTGGAAGGACATAAAAATTAACAATTTTTTCCTTATTTTTATTCACTCATCACTTTTGGACTCCCCACTTTCAGAAATCCACATTTGGACCCCCCCTTTTAGAAGTGCTGCATCCTCGCCTGAACTGGTATATTAAAGGTTGTGGTATGTACTGTCCTGTTTGTGAGGAAAATATATATAGATCGTTTGTTGCTTGTTGAAAACATGCCAGTGAATTTGAAAAGTTCCTGTGGCAGATCCAGAAAATCCATTTGGGGGGAGGGGTGCTAAAGAATCCTCGGATGTTTTAACGTTAAAAAATAAAAATTAAAAATAATATATAAAAAAACATAAGAATTTTTTTTTTTAAATCGCTAAATATAAGAGTTTCTTCTGCAGACAATGTGTTAAAGTATAAAGTATTATTTCCCCACAACTCAGAGGCTTTTAACTTCAGTATGGCATTGCAACGTCATACAAATTGCATGCAGGCCCTAAACGTATAACATTATTTAAGTGTAAACTTTAAGGGGCGAATTTACTAACAGCGTTATTTTTCTAAAACACAGGTGTTTAATAATTGTAAAAGTATGACGTTAACTTTGTAAGAGAAAACAACCTTTTTAAATTCGTCCCTGAAAGTTTTATAATCACAGGCCGATATATATATATAGATGTGAGTGTAGAATACTATAATTATTGGAACACCCATGGCCGCTGGAACTGGGGCGGCAGGGGCAGCGGTCGCCGCCCCAATAATTTGTCCAGAAGCCATTAAAATAGTTTTTCCAGTATTTATATTTCAAAATTTTCGCTGGGAAGCATGCCCTCGGTCTCCCTAGCCCTCAACGTCGCTAGTCCGTCACCCTAATGTCATAATCGTTCAGGCCGCCCTGCTACCATTAATTTTCATATGGAATTCAATGTTATTTCTATGTCAAAATACATGAAGAATTTTTCACTATATCACAGGAGATATAGGATTGGCATTTTCATAAAGTATAATTAGTTTGCAGTCATTCACACACAAAACTCTTATAATTATGTTGACTATTGATATTTTGAGCTATGCAACTCTAAACCTAAGCACTCCTACGTCACTGTTCCATTCACTCTGACAAGTCATAACATACACTGGCACGATATTGCCAGTTCTGAGCTAAATATACCAGTTATATACCAAGAGCTGGTCAATAAATCTAAACATAGCCAATCGGCATACTAGTATTACACTTTAAAAAAAGATCTTCACATGCATTGCTGTGGATTATATTAATTACTGAAAAGCAGATATATTTTTAACGGACTATATATTATTAAGGTCAATAGTGACGTACAGGCCAGAACAGGGGTGGGCGGCATGTGAGCCAGTTGGGCTGCGTTATGAATAATATTGAGGGCTTACTCCCCTTGGTATCGCATTGGGCCTTTGGTAAAGAATATTGATATCGTAAACAGTCAAGGGGGATCCCAGGTACATCATATACATTACATACAGGCGCAGATACAGGATTTCTGAAGGGGTGGGGTCCAAATTTGATATTTGAATAGGACTGGGGGAAATGGTTAATTTTCACTTCCTACTACTCGGAAAACATATAGATACATATATATATATATATAAAATTCTAGAAAAGGGGGATCCAGACCCCCTGGAGCCACCTCTCGGCCGCTACTGACATGTACATGATATACCCATATGTAAATCATATATATTTAACACTGATTACAAAAATACTTCAGGCCCGTCGAGGTCCGTAAATGCAAATTTGGATTCACGCTAATTTACTAGAATAACGTTAAAAACGAAAATAAAACATGGATATCCTCACAAACGCAATCCCCTAAAGAAAATCCTGCGTATGGGCCTGTACTTAATTAACAGTTTGAAATGGGGGCCCATATTTCCCATTTGACCCAGGCCTATTGCCAGCTCTGCACGGCCCTGGTTACGTCATGCCTCTATGGGTCTCTTCTGTAGTTTAGGCCTACTTCAGCTTACAGTCACTGACTCGTTCAACGCTGTCACTGTAACTTGACACAGTATAATCATCAATAATACAGAAAAAAGTCAATTATTCCGACACCCCAGGGGTCACCCTAGAGATTACAAACTGGCCCAGTTTTCATAACCAAAGCTATAGGAAATGCTCTGATTGATACAACCACCCAAGGAGTCGCCTTAGGAATCGTGTAAATATGTCATTCGTTACAATATGATCTAATTTTTAAATATAACAAAATGGACTTTGGTGATCGTATTTTGGGAAGTTTATGAAAACCAGAAGGTACAAAGATGGGTTTCTTTTTAATGAAAGTTCAATACGTTTAACGATAAAATAATAATAATAATAATAATTATAATAATTTTTAAAAATAAAAAATAATAAGTTAAACAAAAATATCTGGCCTATACCACTGAAAAAATTATTGAAAAAAAGAGGTAAATTACAGAAAGGTAAATCAAGGGATTATGTTTGTTTCTGGCGTGGGAGATAATGTAAGTGAAAATTATATCATACGTATTGCATATATACAGCACACTTTAATATAGCACACCAACAATTCACAATACAAAACTCGCCACAATACATATCACTGGTCGTTTTTATGTTTCCATTCTGATGACTTATCCTAGCCATGTCAGTCTACTCATGAAAATAGTGTAGATCCTTGTCCAGTAAGTCTTCAGAAGGAAAGAAAATAAATGTCTCTAACAAAACACCAGAATACTGTTTAATCAGTGTACCCTGTTTAGTCAGAGTACCCTGGGTTGGAGAAGGTACTCTGATTAAAATACCAATACAGTTAATGGGATTCTACGTTCTACCTAACACTTATTAGTAATTATTAACAAGCTGGACCCAGGAGAATTTGAAAAAATGAGTGGTCAACATGGGCGTAAACCCCGGGGGCACATACACACCCCCTTTTGCTTAGAAAAACGGAAATGTACAATGAAATTAAAATGCCTAAATAATAATCTTTACCAATATTTCTCTTTATTGTATCAATGTAACACTTAACCATGTCATCTTAGTGCAAATAAGTACACAAGGGAATCTATAATAGCATCAAACCTGGAGGGCGTATGGGGTTGGAGGTGGTGGGGGGGCAGTGGGATGGTCCATCCCCCCACTTTTTGGATGGTGGAGATGTTCTGTACCCCCCACTTTCAGGAATGGATTTTCGCCCTTGGTGGACATAGACCCTCATAAGAAACAGTTCTGTTTTACAGATATACGGTTTACACATTAGTAACATTATCCATACAATCAGCACAGCAATTGGAATCTACTCATTATAAGGAACAGGTTGACAAGCCATTCCGTTCACTTTGGTAATTGTAATTCTGCATTACATTCAGCATGCCAGTACTGCAAGGTATGCAGAGCACACACATAACCTGTGATGTAATTTCATTTACCAACAGTAACATTGACTGCTGTAGGTATTGGTTCACAAGGAATTGCATAACGGAACAAGAATTTTGTATGATAATGGCAACCATGTTTGACAAAAGAAGATAACTATGTTTGACAGTAAATGATATTGTTGTAAGGCATAATAAAATATGATAGGATTCTGGGTAAAAAAAAAATGCTGACTTCAATTCTTTTATTCAGTATTTCAATTATTTTAGATTTTCCATAATTTTAAAACTTGTATATACAGTTAATTTTATATTTATATAACAAGTCTTACTGACCATAGCTTTTTTGTGTGTATGCCAAGAAACAAACTTTTTTTGTTCAGGCCTAAGCACATACACTAACAAATATTACAGCCAAGTATATGCCACATTTTAGCAGATGGTTAACAGAAGAAACCCATTGCCACCATATTGGCATTACAACAAATACCACCCCTTTTGGTGCACCATTAACTTGTGGATCATTAACTGGAATAAGAAATAGTCCAATAGGTCCACTATTCCAGTAATCCTCAACACCTCTGAGGTTGAGTTAGATATTTTTGATCCCTAACAGTTGATGTTTATTATCTGGGCTGTGGAGGTGTTGGGGGGGGGGGGGGGCTAAATAATATAATAACAGTTGGATATAAAATTCTGCTTTCTAGTGAAACCATTAATATAATCAATGTACCAAGAAAGGAATGTTTGTTAACAACAACCCAGCACATTGTTTATTCAGTGGCTGTTAATAGTGTTAGTTATCAAATTCAGTGTTTGCAGCTCATGGTCTTCAGAGAAAATCAGCTACTGCCACATAGGCTACTTTTTCCAATTAAGAGCGAAAAATCTTTTATTGGTTGGACATTGGACTGTCAAACTTAAGACAATGGTTCACAACCCATTAGAGGCTGGCTCATGCTTGACGTTTCATTATTACCAAGTGTTTGACAACCAATAGCCAGTGATTAATAAATCAATGTGCTCTAGTGGTGTCACTAAAAATAAATTAAAAAAATGATTTTTTATATGTGCTTTCCTAGATAGGACAGCAAATACCACAGCCTTTATTGCACCAATTGTGGATCACTGGCTGAAATGAGAAATAACACATCTGACACATTCTCTATCTTCTGAGTTACATTCCATCAATAACAGTGATAAACCTAATGGTTCTGTCCTTCATTTGTCCACACTCCGATTAAACAAATCTCTTAATCTCTCACCTGGCACTAACCTGTTTGATGTTCTTCAAATTTCAGCCAATTAATACCTGTCCATTACTGAGAGAGCTTATAACGTCTGCCAAGCTCTTCACTCCTATCTTTAATAGCTATCTGCTAAATCGCCTTCTCAGGGAATAATTGTCCTCTGATCTTTATCTCTGTAATATGATCACATTATTTTATCTATCATTCAGCAGTAAAATTCATTAGTTTGGCCATTAAACAGAAATCCATAGCTACCAAGTTCAATAACTTCCTTCAGTGTTAATGCTACATCTTAGTCCAGTACATGAATAGAAGCTTTGTTTTTCATTTAGGGACGTTGCCAGAGAACACTGATTTATTAATCATAGCTATTGGATCTTAAATATTTGATAATTCTGACATATAGTTTTCTGAGGAAACCTGCTACATTTTTCCATTAGCAGCAAGGGATCTTTTATATGTACTTTCCAACAGGCAAGACAGCACATATCATGGTCTCTAATTTACTAGTTGTGGGGTACTGTGTGGGATATGAAAAACCCAATCAGAGAAAGAATTCAATGAGGGGGTTCATTTGTATTACTAAATCTCCACAGACTCATCTGAATGAGCTAGATCTCACCCCCACCAATAGAGAATGTTTTTGACTGGGATTAGTCTAATCTGGGGTGTGGTAGCTTTCTATGATTGTCAAGCTGTGTTTACATACACACCGATATGGAGATGGATACAGAATACAACTGGACAAGGTGTTTAGTTATTTACAGTATAATGCAATACATGAGTGACCTGCTCACAAGGTTTCAATCATTTCATGCTGTGAACAAACAAAAAATAGATTCATATCTATTTAATGAAAATAAGCTGCTGAAATTCAGCCCCATTTGTTTGGAATAGTCTTGGGCATATGTTTGGAATAGTCTTGGACATATGTTGGGAATAATATTGGGCATGTGTTTGGAATAGTGTTGGATATATGTTTGGAATAGTCTTGGACATATGTTGGAAATAATATTGGGCATGTGTTTGGAATAGTGTTGGGTATATGTATGAAATAGTCTTGGACATATGTTGGAAATAATATTGCGCATGTGTTTGGAATAGTGTTGGGTATATGTTTGGAATAGTCTTGGACATATGTTGGAAATAATATTGGGCATGTGTTTGGAATAGTGTTGGGTATATGTTTGGAATAGACTTGAACACTGGAAGATAAATTTTCACATTGAATCAGCAGCTTAACTACAGTCAAAGCTACTCAAGGGAATATTAAATAAAAGTGGCCTCTTTAGAAGGCAGCCACTTAATACAGGTTACATTGTATTAAATTATGTAATATGGTAGAAATTATAAAATAAACGTGAAACGTCATGTACCAACTACATCACTTATTCTAGTGATAAATATGATTATTTTTTTGTATCATTTGGGAGAAATGAAAAAAACAAAACAAATGCAGTTCCTTAATGCAGGTGCCTGCAAAAGCAGGTTTGACTCTATGCTAAACTTTTGACATGGTGCATAGATTATAAAAATATTTTCTTTAGACTAGTTTCTCTGTACACACAAATCAATCTTCAAGCTAGTCTAACACCTGGGATCCATACCACCATCACCACCACCATGACCTTTTGAAGGAAGATCGCTATCAAACAGCAGTGGTGTCAGTTGTTAACAACCGATCATTGTGAACTGCACACACCATAGTTGACCCTTACACATTTATTTCAGACACCAGTGTTCAACATGGCACATTTGATCCTACCTTTGATCTGTGCAAGCTTACAGCAAATAGCAGCAGACAGGGGGAGCAGCCAGCCCTACTGTTAGACTGGAGGGGGAAATAGCCAGAGAAGTGGCTGTGTGTGAGGGGATTGTGGGTAGAATTAGCAATCACAGACATCAAAGAGTCACTTCTCAGATGAAGATTAAACATGGTCTTCCATGAAAGGCTTCAAACCAGGTGATTCAAAGGATCTTGTTTTTGCATAATGTCGGTGTGGGTGGTCGGTGTTAAAGTATTATGTATATTCACAAACACTAAAATCTTATATCAGACTTGTTAGGAACTGATCAAAATGGTTTTAGAGATAAATAGTTGGTTTTTTTCCATTGTTTTCTGTTTTGCTTTGTTTTTTGTTAGATATATAATCTTCATACTCATTTATTTATTATTTGTTAAATGCTCCCCACCCCACCCACCTCCAGCACAAAAATATATATTGGCTGTTGGACATCACACTGTGGTTAGTTTTTGAACACGCACATGCACACATATCACACACACACACACCACACACGCACACTTACACACGCATGCACACTTACACATGCATGCTCGCACACAAACACACAAGCTTTAGTTAATCAACTAGAATCTCAGTGCCTCTCCTAAGTGGTGGAATTTTGGTGTGATTTACAGGAAGTTGACAGTTTTATTACTTACACATTGTCCACCATCTTTAAAAGGCTAGGGATGTACTCAAATATTTGTCAAAAACTAAAATTAGATACTGGTTTAGAAAAACATCTGGATTAGGACAAACTTCTGATTTACACAGCCTACATCTGTACCTGACACCATTAAAGAACACATGGGATTACCACCATAATACAATTACAGCAGATTTTGCATCTCATACATTAAACATGTCACTGTAATTGTTACACAGCAAGACAATGTTGACAGCCTCTTAATTACCATATTAATCACTGGTGCCAAACAAACAGAAAAAAATTATTTAAGAAAATTAACAGTTAAGTGAATAGATACTTTATTGACTATAACAATTTTTTGTGTTATTTTTTTAACTTCATCTATTTTTAAGCTAACTGTAAAAACAAAACAGTTAAGTGAACAATAATTAACATCACAATAATTAAATACTGCAGCCAACATGTTAAATGGTTCATTTGTAAGGTAGATAAATTCTGAAGAAATGTTCCAACTCTCAGTTGATAGATAATGGGATCAAATATTAGTAAAGGTATTGGAATTTTACTCTTGGTGCTGGGTCTAACCCGAGTGAGTACTCTACAAGGCTCAATGAATAGAGGTTCACCACTTACACCGACCAGTGGTCCACAATTGGTTTATCAAAGGCTGTGGTTTGTGCTGTCCTGTCTGTGGGATACTAGTAGTGCATATAAAACATCCCTTGGTGCTAAATGGCAAGAATAGTTGTATTAATGTGGTGGCAGTGGGTTTCATCTCTCCTGCTAATGGACAGACATCAGACGAAGCCGAGTTGAGTGCCCAGGACAGCATGCTTGAACATCAATTGGAGTAAAGTCTATATAAGCATGAAAATAAGTATAACGAACCAAACTGGAAAACTGTCTAAATGATGAAGATTAAATTTTGAAGAAATAAATCCTTCTAGAAACATGACGTCATTAGACTGTTGTCATAAACAAGGAGAGTTCTCTATGTATTCAACATGTATGTGATGAAAGAAAGATTTACTGCATGGCTTAAAAATGCCTTTATTGCTGAAGTAGGATTAAACAGGTATGCAACTAGATGTATGCGTACATTAACAACTTTTTTCTCTCTCTTCATAAATAAGATCCTGACATTTTTTCTCTCTCTTCAGCTGTAACTAATTTTGGACCCCACTCATTTAAATCTACAAGGTTGGTGTGGAGCAAGAGTTATGTTGATCATTCACCTAAAAATATACATACAAAACATAATGTAAACCTGTACAAACAAAACACTTTCTAACAAACATGCACAAAATTCTAAACACTGTAATTCTGGTATTATTTGATCCAGGACCACTTTACTTAAATCTGGATTTTTTTTTTGTCTTAGAAATTTTACACCCTTTCCAAATTGTATCTGCTGCTTTTTAAAGATTCTACTGCACTATATCCATTTAACTGAAGACAATGCCAGCTCCAAAAAGCTTACCTATGATTTGTTTAGACAGAACTATGTCTAGAATGCATTTTGCATTTACCAAGTGATAATAATGTTTCTTGGAAGTTTTCTTCGTAATTCAGGTGATAACAAAAAGAAAACAAGTCAGATTTTAGATCGAGATAAAAATTGTTATCCTGTCTGTAGGAAAGAGCACATAAGACACCTTTTTTGCTAAATAAAAAGAATAACTTATGTGACATAGCAGTAAACTCAAAGAAAACAAGTCAGATTTTAGATCAAGATAAAAAGTGTTGATCTAGCTGTAGGAAAGTAAATATAAAAGACTTCTTATTAATTAAAAAGAATAACTTATGTGGAAGAGCACTAAACTTAAAGAAAACTAGTCTGCTTTTAGATCAAGATAAATAAAAAGTGTTGTCCTATGTGTATGAAAGTGTACATAAAACAATCCTTCCTGCTAAAAGAATAACCTATGGTTTGCAGCAGTATAGTTTCTTTTAAATCATATTTTATAAATATCTGCTGGTTAAACAATTTTCTGGGTGGCCATTCATTCCTTTACTTCAGATGTTAGTATACAATAACTTTGAAAAATATAACTATTTACTAATTCACACTGTCAATTAATGGTCCATTTTGTGAGGACGAGGGAAATATTTAATAAGATCAAGCTGTTCTGAAGCAATAATGTTTTAGTTAGAACCAAATTACAATGGAAAAAAAATGTATCACTGAAGGGAGGGGGTCCAAACCTTCTAGACCCTCAAATCCACACATGGGGCATTTAGAAAGCATAAGATT
>JAULBS010068535.1:0-22388 GCA_032355785.1 Symmetromphalus regularis | reverse complement strand
CTGGCTGGAACGGAAAATAGCCCAAACTGCAAATGGGTCCACTGAGAAGGATCGATCCGACGACCGACTGGTTCACATGCAGACACTCTACCATTTGAGAAACAAAAATAAATAAATAATAATGGAAATATCTAGCAGGTTTCCTCTACTGACTGTGTGTCACAATTACCAAATGTCCTGATGATTCAGGGCCGATCCCTGATCTATATCCCAGGGGGTGGGGGGGGGTGGGGGGGAATTTTTTATAAACACTATACAAATTAAAACCCGAGATGTGTATGCTATTTTCTAAAGTGAAAAAAAAAGGGAGATTCTCAGGTGGGGGCAACTGCCACCACTCCCCTCCCAAAAGGGTATGATCCTGTGATTAATAAATCAATGTGCTCTAACAGTTAAATTAAACAAAACACTATAAAACATTAACTTAAACTACAATTCTTGAGGGGATGCATGCCTCCTCTTAACCTCCTCCAGACCTGACACTGCCACGAATCCAGTTAAAACAAGATGCTTCTGTACATTAATCTGACACACATCACGAGAAATACATACGAAACATTTCAATGAAGAACCCACCCACAATTATAACTCCGTGATAAATTATTACTTTTGTTTCAATTTTTCATATTTCTTTCTTGGGGTTAACAGCGGCAGTTTGTGTCAAATACCGATGCCAAAAAATATAGGAAGTGTCAAACATTTTGCAAATACTTGCCTTCAGTGGTTTTGATTTATCATAACATTTGCCTATACTGTTTCATACACAGCAGAGTGGCAGCCGTTTAGCTGCCAAGTAGAAAAATATTACAACAAATCAAAAGTGTCAAAAATGTTTTCAATTTTCTACTCACGTTTTGTTTTCTTTCAAGAAACTTGCAAACAAGATGTTACTGTTTTGACTGACTGAAGTTATTTAACAAGTGCTATTTATGAAATAATTATATGTTTATGAAGTTATTTATGAAGTTATTTAACAAGTGCTATTTTAGTAATAATTATATTTTTATGAAGTTATTTAACAAGTGCTTATTATGTAATAATTATATGTTTATGAAGTTATTTATGAAGTTATTTAACAAGTGCTATTGTTGTAATAATTATATTTTTATGAAGTTATTTAACAAGTGCTAATTATGTAATAATTATATTTTATGAAGTTATTTAACAAGTGTTATTTTTGTAATAATTATATTTTTATGAAGTTATTTATGAAGTTATTTAACAAGTGCTATTTTTGTAATAATTATATTTTATGAAGTTATTTAACAATTGCTATTTATGTAATAATTATATGTGTATGAAATTATTTATGAAGTTATTTAACAAAGGCTATTTATGTAAGGATTATATTTTATGAAGTTATTTATGAAGTTATTTAACAAGTGCTAATTATGTAATAATTATATGTTTATGAAGTTATTTAACAAGTGCTATATGTAAGAATTATATTTTATGAAGTTATTTAACAATTGCTATTTTTGTAATAATTATATTTTTACGAAGTTATTTAAGAAGCTATTTAAAAGGGCTAATTATGTAATAATTATATTTTTATGAAGTTATTAAAGAAGTTATTTAACAAGCATTATTCTTATAATAATTATATTTTTATGAAGTTATTTATGTGGTTATTTAAGATGCATTATTTATGAATTATGAAGTTTTGTAAGAAGTTATTTAATTCAAATATATGCATTCATTGCTTTAATATGAAGTTATTTAAAATGCAAATATGTGTGTATTATAAAAATGTTTATGACGTTATGACATCTTTAAGATATCACCAGTATATTCCTCACAGTATATAAAATATAACAAACCCTGAGAACCAAAAAATTAACTACTGGGTGGTCAGTCATACAATGGCAACACTTGGGTTAAAAAAAAAGATTTGAACAAAACAAAAACTTTACATCCATTAATATTTGTTTAACAACATCACTCCCTCTCTAGCACAAAAGTAAATATTGGCATTTGGGGATTTTCACATCAAATAAAAATAATAATAAAATGAAAACAAGTTACATATTAAATCAGGGGTAAGTTACATATTAAATCAGGGGTATGTTACATATTTTAATCAGGGGTAAGTTACATATTTAATCAGGGGTAAGTTACATATTAAATCAGGGGTAAGTTACATATTAAATCAGGTGTAAGTTACATATTAAATCAGCGGTAAGTTACATATTAAATCAGGGGTAAGTTACATATTAAATCAGAGATAAATGTGGGTCAAAGGGGGGAGGGTATTAGGGGGCTATCCTCTTTGGCAACGTTTTTTTTTCACCCCATTACAATTTTGTAATTACTAATTTTAGACATCTTCCTTCAATATTAGAAATCCTACAAACATCTTTGCACCCACTTTCTGATATTACGGCTTCTACTCTTCATATGTTACGATCAAGAAAAATATGAATCAAGTTTGAAAAATATGAGGATGTCAATCAGGATATTACTCAGTTAATGAACATTAGTTTCAAATATGGATGCACCCCCTTTCTGATATTACGGCATCTACCCTTGGTATGATACTATCAAGAACAATATGAATCAAATTTGAAAAACATCTCCCTTCAATATTAGAAACCTTACAAATATATTTACACCCCCTTTCTGACATTACAGCAATTACCCATGGTACATGTATGATATGACCAAGAACAATATGAATCAAGTTTGAAAAACATCTCCCTTCAATATTAGAAAGCTTACAAATATATTTACACCCCCTTTCTGATATTACAGCAATTACCCATGGTACATGTATGATACGACCAAGAACAATATAAATCAAGTTTGAAAAACATCTCCCTTCAATATTAGAAAGCTTACAAATATGAGGACGTCACGTAGTTAATGTTAGGTACAAACACAGACAATTATTTGTCTAATGTATTAACAATATGTGGAGGAGTGGGATGTAGTTCAAATCGTACCATGTCTGCCTGTGAACCGGTCAGTTGTCGAATCGATCCTTCTCGGTGGACCCATTTGCAGTTTTGGCTATTTTCCATTCCAGCCAGTGGTCCATAACTGGTTAATAAAAGGCTGTGATATGTGCTGTCCTGTCTACGGAAATGTGCATATAAAAGATCCATTGCTGCTTATCAGAAAAGAGTAGCCTATGCAGCGGGTTTCCTCTAAATACATGTCAGAATGACCATATGATTGACGTCCAATAATCGATGATAAAATAATAATCAATGTGTTCTAGAGGTGTCGTTAAATAAAACAAACTTTACTTTTAACAATATGTTCATCCCCTTTTTGATATTACGGCATCTACCCTTCGTATGATACAATCAAGAACAATATGAATCAAGTTTGAAAAACACGAGAACGTCAATCAGAACGTCACTCAGTTAATGAACGTTAGTTTCAAACACGGATGATTACTCGTCTCATTACATGAGACCTGCGTAGACGACGACCGTACGTGTAGCTGTATTTAATCAATTAATCAATCCGATATCAGTCAGAGTTATCTCCCTGGACACACCAAACAATTACCAAATCAGGTTCGAGATCGGTGACAAGAAAAAAAATATTAACATGTACACAAGTGAATTATTTGTTGACTTTTAATTAATTTTAAAAAAGTAAATAAGAGTACAATGTATTCAGTTATTTTATGGTAAAAATATTATACAATGTTTTTAATTAAATATTCTGTTATAATTGTTTTGATGACAAGTAATTAAAAATTTAGAGTTGGAATTTATATTACGTTCATTTAATTTTTAAATACAATGAATTACCTTTTAAAATTGAGTAATCAGTATTATTATATTTTTACATATGTATTTAAAATTGCAATCCCCCCTCCCTCCCAATAGCCAATGTTGTGCTGGGGGGGTCGTTAAATAAATAAAATTGCAACCAGCTGTATTAGATTTTCATGTGATGCAATAGTAAGCCTATAATAAACATCATATTCAATTGTAACAAAATTAATTATTAACTCATAATTATCAATCACAGATAGTTTATAATTTTATTAAAATATATTAATGTATTAACATTAATACATTTTTACACAAAATAATATTTTTAATTTATGAATGACAATAAGAAAAATACATTAAAATTATCATAATTTAAAATCTGTTTTATTTCAAGACATTTTTTTAAATGTCGTCTTAATGCATGAATAAATTTCAGTTTCATAAAATCATTCTAAATGTTAAAAATGTACATTTCAACAAATGAATCAGCAAATATTAATAATTATTAAACTCTATTAATAATTATGACAAAATATCCACCAGAAGCCCCATCCTTCAAAAATAATTGAATTAACATTATATTTACTTGGATTTTTTTTTAATTACTTATTCTTATCTTCAAATTAGGGTTATAGTTATGTTAGCTTCATTCTTTTAAATAGTACTGCATCCAAATAATCCATTGTTGAAATGACAGTAGATATATTTCCAAAATTATTTTCATACGAAAAACTTAGAGCACTTTTTTAAGAGACATTTTTAAGTTACTTAAAAATAGCAACTGAACCAATATTTATAAAATTATTTATTAGGTGTAAATTACTTATAAAGATAATCTTCATTAATAACCCACTTTAATAGCTTATAACACTATCAGAGAGAAACACATATAACTTATTTCAAAGGTCCACTATTCAGTAAATCAACATGAGCAATGTATAATTGAAAACCTTCCATTTATAATGCTTAAGATAAGCTAACAAGTAGCTTATAATAACCCTCAAAAAACAACATTTCACATGTTTCGTTATCAATAAATCCTCAAAACCAACAAATATGTGAGATCCCTATTTAAATATGTGAGATCCCTATTTAAAACACTAATATTAGTAATAATAACTCCAGAAAGAAAATCTAAACCAGGTTTTATATATCAATATAAGTAACAAATAGGAGACAATACTTTTACAGTTTTACTTATCAATATAATAAATAGGAGACAATACTTTTACAGTTTTAAATATCAATATAAGTAATAAATAGGAGACAATACTTTTACAGTTTTACTTATCAATATAATAAATAGGAGACAATACTTTTACAGTTTTACATATCAATATAAGTAATAAATAGGAGACAATATTTTACAATTTTACATATCAATATACCTGTAAGTAATAAATAGGAGACAATACTTTACTTTCAGTTTTACATTTCAATACAAGTAATAAATAGGAGAAACATTTTTACAATCAAATCTAGACAACCTTTTACAGTTTGATCAATATAAGTCATAAATAGGAAACAATATTTTTATTTAAACTAAACTAAACTACCTTTTACAGTTATATGAATCAATATAAGTAATTAATAGGAGAAATATTTTTTAAATGAAATCTAAACCACCATTTACAGTTTTACATATCAAAATAATTAAATAGGAGACAATGTTTTTATAGTCATAATCTAAAACTACTTTTTTTACAGTTTTACATATCAATATAAGTAATTAATAGGAGAAATATTTTTGCAACCAAATCCAAACCCATTTTAATTTTATATATCAATATAAGTAATATATAGGAGATAATATTTTTATAACCAAAATCTAAAGTACCTTTTTTTTACAGTTTTACATATATAGATAATAAATAGGATACAATATTTTTATAGTCATAATCTAAACTCCTTTTTTACTGTTTTATATATCAATATAACTAACAATAAATAGGAGATATATTTTTAAAATCAATATATACTTGCTTATAAATATATAAAATCCCACAAAACCATTTGTTTCATAAGCTCATTTATTCCTAAACATTAACCAATAAAGGTGTGGTGACTTTTCATAAATAATTCTTTTAACACCTTCAAAATAGACCATTTTAAACAATCTGACATATCCACAGCAGTAAATTCACTAACAAATATGGAAAAGAATGACGTAATAAAAATATATAAAATTACAATTTTGAAAAAAACCTGCAGAGAAACCAAAGTTCGTTCTTTAACACCGGCAAAAAGAAATTACTGGTGATGTGTGAAATTTAAATGATGCAAGTTCTCAGACCACTAGATATTTTGACACAAAAACATTTATTTAGATTCCAATTTTATGTATTATTAGTGGACATAAAAATATTCTGTTTACATGTACATTGCATGTATGAATTCATGTATATTGCATGTATTCAGTCTACATTCTATCTACATGTACATATATATTTATATGTACCGGTACATGTATGTTTCTTGAACACCTTTCTAAAAAATGTTTGTCTTATGACGGACCACAACTAACACATCAGTCACTCACACAGTAATAATAATAATAATAATAATAATGGACAGGATAAATGATTTTTTATGTGACTATTAACCTTTCTGGCTACTTGTCTATAATATGCGAAAATATTTCTCAATTTCTAAACATGGAAAATGTCTTATGATGGACGACAACTGTTACATATCTGCCTGACTAGTCACACAGCAATAATAATAATAATAATAATAATGGAAAGGGCTAATGATTTTTCATGAGATTAGTAACCTTTCTAAGCTACTATCCCATAAGGCGAGTAGAAATAATTCTCATTTTCTATATATTTGAAAATGTTAATTTATAACCTTTATGTTCTGGTTTATAATACACTCATAAAAAACAATCTAAACCACGTTTCACAGCTTCACTTATCTACAAATCCTCTCATACGATAAATAAAAAAACATCATCATTTATAACCCTTGTATCGTACATTTCCATTATGCTTATAACACCTCCTGAAAACGACATTGCAGAGATCCACTTATCAATAAATCCATTTGATAACAAAATATGCAAAAATCCCCATTTATAACCCTTGTATACCAGCTTATAACACCCCCAGAAAGGAAACTCTAAACCACATTTCACAGGTTGTGTTATCAATAAATCCACATAGCTAACAAATAATAGAAAATCTTGTAAATATCCTTTATTAAGTGATGCCTGTCATTATCGAGAGGTTAACAGTGGATAACAACGAGAGTGACGTCGAATCTCAGCAAAATGTTTTATCACAAAATGCCATTTTCCCAAGCTAAACCCGTTGGGTCTGTATATGTTTAGCTAATAACAGTAGTTGTCATTTATCAGTTTAGTTTGTGTTTGTGTTTAAAAAAAATGTCTATTTTACACGTCAATTTCAGCATGACTTTTAACACAAGTTGGGGATTTCGTTGGATGATGGCTTTGAGTTGTGTCTATCTTATTAATGCTGGTCTTTTCTTCTCAAGAACTATTACGTGCACAAATGCAAATAGGATGTATTTTTTTCACAATTACCCATTCACACTATAGTGTTGTTGTGAACGAAAACAGTAGAACAATTTTTTTTTTTAATTCTTAAAAGAATCACAAAAATCTACAACGGTTACTGTAAAGTATCTTGACCTCTAAAAATCTTTGACCTCTAAAATCTTAAAAGTACTTCGTATTTAACAACATTTTATATTTAAATTAATGACATTTTATTTTACAATAATAATTAATTATTAGAAACTGTAAGTTCATAAAAAGGGGCTATTTTTTTAGATTATTCTTTATGTAAAATCATGTTGTATGTATTTACATATTATTTATTTATTTTTTAACAAGTTACTATTCTTAAAACTGTTTATACATAAAGGTGTAGGAAAAAACACAGTTAAATAGGTTTTTTGTAAATTATCCTATTTTCATGAATTCTAGAATTTTTATAGATTCATATAATCAATATAATCATAAATTATTTTACAAGTTTAATTTTAAAAATATTTCAGATTAATATACATAGAGGCATATGTAGAAACACAGTCTATCAATTTTATTATTAAAATTATTTGGTATACAAATTTAATAGCACATAATAAAAGCCAAAATTACTGTCATGTAAAAATAAGCTATGTTTTAGTTTTAAAAGTATTTGGTATATATATTTAATAGCAAACAATAAAAGCCTAAATAATATAGTGCCAATTACCTAATATTATGTATCAATTGGCCTTTTAAAACTGGGACCTGAAATTTACATCTTAATGTTCTCTGCATACCAACATAATCTTTATTGTATCTTGCAAATTATACCCAAAGGGGAGTAGAAGAAACGTATTCAGTCTTTTGACATGAGATATGTTTAAATTCAAGCTTGTTATGAACAATACTTGATAAACAAAATTCCTGTTTCCACTCAATTATCTATTAGCAGTAACTAACTCCAGAAAACGTGAATATATTTCAACAGATCAGTAATTTTGAATAACGGCGATGACATACTTTCATAATGAGATATCTGAAACAAACTTTCATTGTTCACGTCATTTGTAAACACGATATTCTGAAATATACACTCAACTACAAAATATTTTCAATAGAATATGGAATAATAGTTTTTTTTAACAAAACAAAAAAATTGTATAGATTTATAATAATATAATATACAGAATTTAAATAATATAATCATAAATAGTGTGTTTTTTTACTTATATAAAAAATAAAGATTTATCTTTTTTTAAATTAAGAAATTAATTTTGCAATCAAAAACACTTTAAAATAAAAATATAACAGATTACAGAGAAGATACAGAATATAACAAAGTGTAAGATGTGTGTTGAGAAAAATAGTAAAATTTATTTTTAAAAGTCCTGTGGCGGTTATCAACATGTGATCGTCAATGATACGGTATACTAAAATCAAACACAGCGGTAGGCTATGTTATATTGATAACAACACTTTGTATAATAGCACAAGTATTATAATTTTATCGTATTCAAAATAATTTTAATCTTAAGTAAAGAATTTATTTCAATCAATTATTAAACCAAACATTTTTTTTTTAAATATAAGACGCAATCTTTTTTTCTTTCTATTTTAATACACGGCTGATCGTTCATTGTCATTATCGCCCTATTGTCAATTCATTATAATAAAAACTGTTTAATTGTTAAAGAAAAAAAAAGACAAGAAAGAAATAGACACAAAAGAAATCGACAAGTTTGGCTTCTGTAATAGACACAATATAAACAACTGCAGAAACCCCGCAGTGCTCATAGACCCCACTCGAAGCGCGCGTTCAAGCACGCGGAAACTCCTAAACTCCCAAAGGTACTGTCAAGATTGACAGAGGGGTAAAAAAAAAAAATTGCAATGACATCACAGATAAGCCATGCGACGAGTTGTTACAGTAACTAATTACAAAGGTTAGGTTTCGATTGAACCCGCGATGGCAAACAGCTACTGACTTGTGCCCGGGTGTTTAATTCTCGCCGTATCGAATAGCATTCCGATACATACACGTGTGTGTATTGCACCGCTCGTTTCTCTACAAAACAAAAGCATGAATGAAAAATCACTCACCGTTCTGCAATAAGTTCGGCAGATCATTGTCGCCCTCTAGATGACGTGGTTTCGTTTGTTTTCGACGCGACATGCTGTCGGGACTATTCCCAAACAGAATGACAGCAAAAACGTCCTGCTTGTCTTATTTCCAGTTATATACCACACTCCTCACTGCGCATGCCCGAATTATGATTATCAACTATCAAATAATGCGCGCTGCAATTATCATAATGAAACTGTAACAATACATCTGATTGGCTTTGATGCCCACTTTCAATTTATATTGTCCGGTAGAAAGAGTTGACTGACAACGCTCAAATATCTTCCACACACTCGAATGAATTTTGTGCACATTACGTATTCCGAATAAACGAAAACATATTGTTAGAGTGGGTCGAATCTGACTGCGGCCTATTCATCGAGAACTGACCACTAGAATGGACGGCTTTTGTTGTAGCCTGGTCAGTCCGGTTTAGTCCAGTTACGTAACGTAACTATTTGGAAAAGTAATTTTAACTCCTTGGTGTCAAAGTTATAAAATGTTCCATCAGACGCTAATAGGCCACAAAAGAAGAAGTATTATCCACGGCGATTTTTCTTTAAGCAGTGAGTCATTTCACACCGTAAATATAACTTATGTATTTCTATATAAACAAGGCTGCACTCGTGCTTAAGGAATGAAATGATACAACTCCTCTGGAATGTAGATTTTTAAATATTACTACAGTTTATGAGCAATAGACACCACCGGCCATTGGTGAAAGAAAGAGCAACGCAAGTTCACAGCAATCACTTATTTTTGACAATAATCCCCTTTTTGTAGTTGGTTGGAAACCAGAGCTTGTTTGTTGAAATGAAAAACTGAAACAGTGCGCTAGGGCCTCTCCCATTCGGTTGAATATGAGTATCGCATTTAATACACCTCCGCCAATAATATCGTGCCTTGTACGCTGGCGTCTCAGCCATCAGCTAGCAAGCCGAGTTCTTGCGCTTTTCGCCGTGTGAGGGATGCGAGTCAATCATAAGATCTGTGTCTGAAAAACAAACATCGATGTAGGGGCCCTTAGCGCGTGGCACAGCGTTTCAGGTACATTTCATTAGAGTTGTCGCTTTCACAGCAGAGGGTGGACACACCGAAACGTACATCACTTAAGCCAATCGCAGGTCTTTTACCTTCCCAGTGAAAGCGTGAAACTGTCACTGAGATCGCTCCACGTGACGCGCGATGTCCTTTACAGGATACGTTTCTGCATGTGCGACAACAGCAATATCTTAATGATCGTTGAAATACGTTACTCCGTTATGTTAGGAATAGACGCGTTTTCTCTTTATTTGTTTGGGGTTTTTAATTCTTTTGTTTAGGTGATTTTTTTTTTAAGTTTAATTATTTTGTACGCAATGAACGAAACATACCAGATTGTTGTTTTTATATATTATTTTATTTATTATTGTTTTATATCCTTTTTTTTTTCTTTTTTTAAGCGCTTGTTACGTGTGAGATTTTTTTCGTTTTCAGTTTTCGTTAGTTTAATAACAGATTATTTCTTTTTTTTTTACAACTAATAAAGATTTTGCAAATAAATATTTTTATAAAAATGTATTTTATTCAGATAAAAAAAATAATGCAACCATTTTTTACTACTAATTAAAAACGTTTAATAACAATAAATTAACAAATATCAATTATTATATAAGTTGTTGTGTCAATAATATAATGATTATAAAATAAATATTATCATAAAACATAATAATAAAATTATTAATAATTATAATAATTTCCAATTAATTACACGTTTATATATTATTACAAATCATTTATTTGTTTACGAATGAAAGCTATTTCATTTATTCCAGAACGTGCCTTTTCCAGCAATATTGCGTAAACGGTTTAATCATATTAAACTAAAGACGGGAAAAGTACAACTACCATTGGCCAGGTGGGTTTGCTTAAATAGCAGAGGGCATGACTTGTACGAGAGACACGTCTCATGCCTAAAAACATCCATTTCTTCTTTGCTACACTAAAACGCCACCACAAAAACAAATAAAGGCAAATTTAATGTCAATTTTCAAAGGAAGCAATTTGTTGGGAAACTGCGACGATGTAGAAATAGAGCGGGTGAAAGGTGGAGTATAATTAAACGAATAATTGTTCTTTCATTTCACAAAAGTCAAATTTGCTTACAACATTTAAACGAAGCTGTCTCGTCCTGAGAAATAAGTCGATTTTGATACGGTCAGGGGAGGATACAGAAATTTAGAACGAGGGGGTAATTTATTGTTATTATATTTTTATAATTATTATATTTATTATTATTTTTTTTTTTTTTACTTTGGACGGAGTGCTTAAAGTTGAATAAGACCTAATTATAATAGGAAAAACACCCTTCCCCCCCCCTGTTGGATTCGCTTCTGGGAATGGATCAATACATAGTATACAACCCCTGAAATTGCCCGCGGCTATCGGCAATGCCGTGGAGATTACAGCAAGTTTTTTCATTCTCCGCGGCACTTTTTTTGCCGCATGCTAAACATTTTTAAAGGTGAATTTTCTTTTTATTAAGAAAATAAAGTATACTTTATGCTACAATTGCCGCGGGAAATGCCGTGGACACTACTTCTCCACAGCATTTATTTTACTGTGGACATTTTCTTAATTGCATGGGTTTGCATAGCTGAACGTTCAGGTAATGAGAGATTGAAACAGGCTCGGATCCAGGGGGTGCTACAGCTGCCCCCTTTTATTTTTCACGATTTTCTTTTTTTATATAAACATTTTTACGTATAAATTGTGTTGTGTTACATCTATTCGTCGGAAAATTGAGGTTCACCCCTTTCATAAAAGCCTTGATCCGTACCTGTCAAATTTGTTATAATTAAAGTTGGAAGACCCTGGGAAAATCTCTTGATCTGCGCTTGTATCAAAGGTAAAACAGTTTTGTTAAACAAAATCCATCAATATTGGAAATGATAATTAATCAAAAAATAAATAAATAAATAAACATGTCCGCCTCTATATCAAAGGTAAAACATTTATCTTAAAGAAACTTTTTAAAAAACATTAAAAATGATAATTTTAAAAAAGGAATTCTGCTTCAAAGGTGAAACATTTCTTTCTTGTTAAAGACACAATAGAATATTAAAAAATAATATATTAAAAATGATAATTAACAGAAAAAGGGGTGGTTCCTAAAAAAATGTCTGGATCCGCCCCTGCATCACAGATTTAAATTAATAATATTGTGTTAATAAGATTAAAATATTACTTTGAATGTAGAACCAAAATGTTAAAAAGATGGATTATATATACAAATGGAAAAACGTGGAATTGTAGACATAAATGATAAAAACACAAATGCTTTATAGTCTACTTATAAAATAAATAAAATTCCTTTCTTATCAGCGTAAACTTCATGTTAGAGCTAAATATATAAACTACAGATGCGTTTCTTTATTTTTATTTATTGCATGTCGGTACATATATATATATTTCAACAAAAACTGCTTGAACTCTATCTCTTTCAAACTTTCGTCGTTTTTATTTAAAAATATGGCATTGTTTATATCATTTAAAACATTTTTTTACTTTGGGAGATCTATTTCGAATTTTATAAAACTAAATTACTATAATTTTGTTTTCTTTCAAGGTGAACTTATTTTTGTTACATCTGACACCAAATACTGACATTTATATTTATTTATAAACTCTCTCTCTCTCTCTCTCTCTCTCTCTCTCTCTCTCTCGTAAATAAATAAATTTAAATCTTCTTATAAATACACTCTACTTTTAAATATGACTGAAACAAACATCATTTATCTGTATTTAAAATGAACACACGATCTGTATTTCCAACTAATGTGAAAAGAAATTTGGAACATATAGAACACCCCCACCCTCGTCCCACCCCCTGCTTTCAAAGATAAGCGATGAAAGACGAATGCCTTTATGGGCCGATATAAAAGTGGGATGTCTTTCCAGGTGGTCTCCTTAGCTGACTTGCTTGTACATATTTCACACCTGGACAAAACGCGTTACGCTTGATTAGCGGCAGGTGTAAATGACAGGTAATTCGCGCATCAGACTTGATCGAAGCCAGTTGTGTCCATAAAACGAGCTATTTCCTGAAACGCATATCTTCTAATAGTGCCGTACGTTCCCACACATTGCGGTGACACGGGCGGATGCAGTGGCGGATATAGGGGGTTTGGATTCCCAATCCTTTTTTAAAAGTTTTATTGTCTCAGACCAAATAGCAATGTTTGGGTTGGGAGCCCCGAGTCATTGCTTTACACAACAGATAATAACAATAATAATAATAATAAACACACATTCGACATACATAGTCATAAATATATGCATTTATAAACAAATCGACACAATATTTCTCATAAGCATGAAAAGGCAATTTAGAGTTTTACACATAAAGGACAATCCGACAAATGGACATTAGTTATAATATTAGCATAACATTTTATGATTCAGGATTCGAAGAGGAAGAAGAATTAGACTGGAAATTGAAGAAGACACCCTTCTTTGCTTACCTGTTTTTATAACGAAACGTACTTTAAAACGTATTTTGGTATTAAATTTCTCAACACTTGACTACAGATCCTCTATATCAAAATTCCTGAATCTGTCCCTAACCTGTGAGTGACGGATGAAGGGGGAGGGGGTAGGGGGGGTCGACGATGTAAGAGGTGACACAATGGATCCTGCATTTTTGAATGAAAATCTATTATCTTGGAAAAGCTTTAAATAAAACGTGAGTCTACATTTTCTATAAAATATATGCTGTTAATTGTGCTGAAATACCACGTGTCAATTTCTTTTCGTCATTTGAGACGAATTAACAGTGTCTTGTTTTTGTTTAACTAGAGACCATTGAATTACCAGTCATCGGCTATTGAATGTCAAACATTTGGTAATTTTGACACGTAGTCACGTGTTAGCAATCCTCCGACTTGTTTCGAACCACAGTCTTCAGCTTGAAAACCTGATATCTTACCATTGCGAAAGGTTAGTGAAAACACAGGAATTTATGATCACAGAGAACAATTAAATAGATATATTAAAACTTACTTAGCAATATCAAGGGTACCAATATATAATCAGACCCAGAAATAAGTTTGACTTTTTTAATAAAAAAAATATCTAAAAGAGAAATAATATTGCACTAACTTCAACTTAGATTAATCATATGTTTTGAGCAACTGGACTTACAAGAACATAATTAATACGTGTACAGCTGATGGGCGAGCCGCTTCAAGTTACATTGAGTCATTTATATACTACATCAGAAAACATTATGACTAATCTGATGCACACAGGGAAAACCCTTCCAGAGATATTTTATGTGTGAAGAAGTAGAAGAAGAAGAAGAGAAAAAAAAAGTTTATTGCATGAAGTAATATACATATTTATAGTAATACATCAACAAAATGCAATACATCAACAAAATACAATACAAAAGGAGAGTTCACTAGACAAAAACAAAAGAAAGTACACACACACACATACACACAGAGAGAGAGAGAGAGAGAGGGGGGGAGGGAGAGAGAGAAAAAGACAGACATAAATAGAGATAGACGGATGACCGGACGGACACACACACACACATAGAAAACAAATCAATTAAACAAAATAGTGATAACGCAATAATTATGTTCATGTATGTTGTGGAGGAAAGTGTATTACATGTTATAACACTGACGTCCTTGATTAGAAAAATAAATCAACTTGTGAAATAAAAACACATTCCAAGGTGGGACATTGTTAAAAACATAATTTGGTGTAATCGACATACAATTAACATTTTAAAAAATATTTATATACACATGTAGTTATTATTTTTATTTTATGATTACAATTTTGTTAGTTTTGAAATATATCTAGAAAGCAATCAGCAAAACGACAACTTTAACTGATTAACTATTTTAACCCTAATCTTAAATCCTCATTTCCATACTCCACCTTATCTTCAAATCGTTCCATCATATTCGCCCTATCTCCACCTCGCCCCACCCTATCACATTTACACAGGACCATCTCGCCCCACCCTATTATAACAAAGCCAAAAAAAAAAAATTCAGCGTTTTTACTAATTGGACCTTTGTTTACATATTGCATCATTTGAGAATCGAATTTCAACGTGACACCCTCCACCCCTCCCCTCCCCCCCCATACCACGCCATTGCCAATGTTTAATGTTGTGTTGGGTGGGGGTCGATAAATAAATAAATAATAATAACAACATGGGCGGCGTATTTGCCTCCCTATAATCTGCGGCGCCCCTTTTTTGCGACGATATTTATTAAGTACGTTGTAGGCGACCTTCAAATGATGGCGCCCCTATTTAATCTTGCCCCCTAATATTTAAACGGCATCGCCTGCCCTGTAATAATAATAATACATTTAAGTATCGGATTAAACTTGGTTTAATGTGGATATTATGATCCAAACGAAACAGCGTACGTGGATTTTGTAAAAATGTCAATTTCACAACGAAATAGACATGCATCTTATTCGCATTTACCTCATTTCATAATGCCTGACAGAATAGATACCTACCTTAAATCACAACTAACAAACTCTTTATTCAACATTCCGTTCAAAAAACAAAACTATAGCTTTGTCTATTTCACCCAGCATCGCCCTCAAACCATTATGCAATATACTGTTGAAACGGACAATAATTTTTTGCGATTGTGAATAAAGTGAAATATACCTACCGTTCATTGTCGGTTTCGCGGGGAATTCCCTGTTCGTCGTTGAGACAGAATTGAAATCTGGTTGACTGCCGTTCTTGTATATACGTCGATATACCTACTGCTGGCGCTGTCGGGTTGCAACTGGACGACAAACCATACGATCCTTCTTGATTTTTATTGCATATCGAACTAAAACGATTTACCAGGGGACCCGTCAGGTGAACGTAATTGTGTTCGGTACAGCGGCCATAAAGTGCCGCAAACAGCTGTTTTCAAACAAAACCGCTTCGCTGGTTTCGGCATGTGTGTATTAAAAGAGGATAATGAATAATAAACATGTTAATAAAGTTCATTATACGGCTCAATATGCCCGAATAAGTTCGTACAGCGATGATTCATAATAAAATTTACATCGCATCGATAGAGTATAACAAATTACACTGTAGTATGGCATAAATTATACGCACGCGCGTGTAATATACATACTTATATAATATATACTTATTAATGCTTTAAATTATATGGGCAATAATTTATATATTTAAAATAAGATTAGACGCTATTAAAATGATCGGCAATATGTCACGGTTTAATGTATAAGTTATGGCTGCTGATAATGATGCTATAAAAATATCTGTGGATTGAATGATGCTATAAAAGTATCTGTGGATTGAATGCCTCCTATTATAATATAATTGAATTTAATGTATGTCTGTACGCTCTCACGATCACGACTTCTTTGTCATGGGCATCGTCGTAGTTGTCGTCATCATCTTCATTATTATCATCAACATTATCATCATTGTCATCATCATTATTATTATTATCGGCATCGTTGTCATTGTCATCATCATCTTCATCATCAACAACAACAAAATCATTGTTTTCATCATTATTATTACTATCGACATTGTCGTAGTCGTCGTCGTCGTTGTCATCATAATCATCATCAATAACAACATCATACTTGTGGTCATCATCATTATTGTCTTCAACAACAACATCTTTTTTTGTTGTCATTATTATCACTATCGACATCGTCGTCATCGTCGTTGTCATCATAATCATCATCAGTAACAACATCATGATTGTTGTCATCATCATTATTGTCATAAACAACAACATCATTATTTGTTTCTCATTATTATCACTATCGACATCGTCGTCGTTATCGTCGTTGTCATCATAATCATCATCAGTAACAACATCATGATTGTTGTCATCATCATTATCATCAACAACAACATCGTTGTTGTTGTAATTTATTATCACTATCGACATCGTCGTCATCATCAATGTCTTTGTAATCACCGTCATCAACGTGGTTATCACCATATTGGGCATTGTTATTAGGATCACCGTCGTTGTCGCTTCGCTGTTGTCATCGCCATTGCCATCACTTCCGGCATCACTAACATTAACAATATCAATATGATTAAGTAAAAAAAAACAATATCACTATCAATAACATCATCATTAAAATTATTATCAACAGTATCGTCATCATCATCAGCAGAATCTTCATCATTATCATCATCACCATCATCATCATCAATATTATATATGTATTTCTTTCCAGTCTCTTATTTATAGAGATTAATCATGGTAAGTCAAATATACTAACGGACAAAAGAAACGATTCAAAAAATAAGAATAAAATATTTTACATATGAACACATATGTTTAAGGCTTCTGTAGATTTTGTTTTCATGGGTGCTTAAATTAAATTATGGCATTTATGTCGACTATACATCTGTTTTGCAAATACAAATGTTATTTTCAAAGTTTTGTGTAGTTCGTCAAAGTTATCGTTAAATTATCCTTGGTATTATTTCTTTTGCCCGTTAGTTTATAATATTATTAATAATGATGATGATGATGATGATGATAATAATGATGATGATGATTATTATTATTATTATTATTATCATAATCAAAATAATAACAATAATAATAATCATAATAATCATCAGGTGCGATATTTAAAGTATATATGAAACAATTAAGAAACAAAGTCTGATGCATTTAACAGCAGTCAAAACACGATTGCATGACGAAAAGTACATGTATTTTGAAAAAGTTTCGGAGTGTAATTACATATTTAATTTAAACTGCAGTATATGCATGAACGAGATGTGACATAACACGCATATATACCAGGTGAGGCTTAACTACGCTGGCGCGGATGCTGGATTTCTGAAAGGTATCCAAATGTGATGGGTGAATAGGACTGGAGGAAAATGGTTAATCGGAAATATATGTAAAAAAAAAATACGGGGATTCCGGATCCCCTCTGGATCCGCTACTGCCACATATTAACATATTTGTCTGTGTATCGGGTTCAGTGGTTGAGTTGTCGGTCTCACGGTTGGTGGGTACTGGGATCAAATCTCATTGGAGGCATGGACTTTTTAATCTCAGTATCAGCTCCAACCCAGAGTGAGTGCTCCGCAAGGCTCGGTGGGTCAGTATATATCTCTTATGCCGACCAGTGGAAAGTAATGAGATCAAATCTCATTGGAGGCATGGACTTTTTAATCTCGGTACTGGCTCCATCCCAGAGTGAGTGCTCCGTAAGGCTCGGTGGGTCAGTATATATCTCTTATACCGACCAGTGGAAGGTACTGAGATCAAATCTCATTGGAGGCATGGACTTTTTAATCTCGGTACTGGCTCCATCCGAGAGTAAGTGCTCCGTAAGGCTCAGTGGGTCAGATTTATCAAAGGCGGTGGTTTGTGCCATTTTGGTTCTGGGATAGTGTAAATAAAATATCCATTGCTGTTTGTCGATAAGACCACACATTAGTGTGGCGGCAACGGGTTTCGTCTCTCGGAGAATACAATGTTTATGAGTATTATATACTGCATATATAATATATAGAATAAATATTATTTCAAACGCAATCAAATTACATTGGTAGTTGCATATATATTAATATTTTTTATTTTAGTTTTTTTTAAAAACAGTATGCTAATTAGTTATGTGCGTATTTCATTAAAACGGTTACCTCGGGGTATTAATTAGAGGGAAAATATAAAAAGTCGGCAATTATTAAAAACACTAGGAAATCGATAACCGGTCCGGCGAGACTCGGTTTGATTGAAGACGGTGGGACGAAAAGGAAATTGGACAAAAATCGAAAATGAATTTCATTTTAGAAACAAAATAATTATTTCCATACCATAGTTGCCCTTTACCAAAAATCCATCTTTTAGTCGTATAACCGTTAAATGTCAATTTCTCCATGCGTGCATTGCCTGGCTGGCTGAAATCGAGTTTGTGTAGTTTTAAAAGAAGGAAATGAGTTATATGAATTTATACATGAAATAAAAGTGCGTAGACATTCCCCTTTGTTAAACGACATCCCAGTTTTTTGTCTATCCAGTAGCTATCAGGTGTGTATTCTGAGGGGACGTCGCCTTCCCCCTCCCCCTCCCCCGCCACAACCACATTTTAATAAAGAATTATTTTCTGCAATGGGTTATAGAATGAAATGATAAAAATAGCAGATTTTAAACAATCTTTCTTTCTTCATTTCGGTCCCCCTCCATTTCAAAATCCTGGCTCATGGATACTTGTGCACGTGGTCTACAGAAGAAACATAATAGTTTGTAATAATAATTTGTGATACTGTTTATTGTAAAAAATAAAATTGAAGAAGAGGAAGAGTTATTGTTATTTTTATTTGTTAATATTATTTTTCATTTTTTAAATATTTGTTATTAATTTTATTAATTAATTAATTTATTTATTTACTTTTCTTTAAATTTATTCATTTTTGTTTAACGACACCACTAGAGCACATTGATTTATTAATCAACGGCTATTAGATGTCAAACATTTGGTAGTTTTGATAGGTAGACATCGGAGGAAACTTACTACATTTTTCCATTAACAAGGAATCTAATACGTTCCAACCAGTGGTCCACAACTGGTTCATCAAAGGCCGTGGTATGTTCTGTCCTGTCTATGGGACTGTGAATATAAAATACCCCTTGTTGCTTATCGGAAAGAGTTGCCTATGTATGTCAGAATGACCATATGATTGACGTCCAATAGCCGATGATAAGATAAAAATCAATGTGCTCTAGAGGCGTCGTTAAATAAAACAAATTTACTTTACTATTTCCTCCATAAATAGAACATTGTTTGGTTATTCATTGGTAAACGTTTGTAACAGAATTTATACAACACTATTATACAGCATGCTGGATTGTGTTTCATATGAACGAGGTAATTGTAAACCTTTCTTTTTAATCCCCCTCCACCACCCCACTCCGCGCCCTTTAATATGATATAATTTGGGCTATTATGAGAACATTTTTAATTGCAGAGATTACCCACATCCACATTCAATCAATTTGGAACGGTAGAGTACGTAATGAATCAAACTAGTTCAGTGTCTTGATGCCGATATGAGGTTTTATAGAGCCAAGAAAAGAGGCTAAACAATACATGACTATACTGACCAGTCTGAAATTATCTATAATATGAACCCTGCTCAGTGGACCCATTTGCAGTTTGGGGTATTTTCCGTTCCAACCAGTGATCCACAACTGCTTCATCAAAGGCCGTAGTATGTGTTGTCCTGTCTGTGGGACGGTGCATATAAAATACCCCTTGCTGCTTATCGGAAAAGTGTACCTATGTGGTGGAAGCGGGTTTCCTCTCTCTCTCTATATATATATGTCAGAATGACCATATGATTGACGTCCAATAGCCGATGATAAGATACAAACCAATGTGCTCTAGAGGAGTCGTTAAATAAAACAAACTTTTCTATAATATGAATATATTAACTGCAATGTACATTTGATGCAAACACAAGGAAGCAATTTATATTATTGTTTACCCCATTCCCACCTCCACACCCACCCTCCATCTAGTAATTTAGTTTTATTCATATTCATTGCTTGAAAGCTGTTTTATTTTTAAAATGTTTCTTTTTTTGTGTGGTATTTTTTAAATTTCGTTTTATTTAATATATGTTTTTCATTGTCGTATTAATTTATTTCACGTACATTGTAATTTTATTTTATGTACATATTTATTACACACCATTAATATCTTTTATCAAATTTATGAGTTGTAATTATATATTAATTCAATTTGTTGGCAAATTTTGAATCACAATACACTTCAAAAGCTACAATTATTGATATTGATGTAAACAGCTGGTCTAAATGTATATTTCTCTAACTAGAGAAAAAACCGCAAAACCATAAATTCAAATGATAGTATTAAAATTAGATATGAAAAATTGTTGGTTTCGTGTATTAAAATATGTCTACAGAGAGTGTGTGAGTGAGAGTGAGAGACAGAGACAGACAGACACACAGAGACAGAGAGAGAGCGAGGGAGAGACAGATAGACAGAAAGACTGACAGAGAGAGAGAGAGAGAGAGAGAAGGGGAGGGAAAAAGGGGGAGGGAGGTAGAGAGGAAGAGAGAGAGGGAGGGAGAGAGATGGAGAGAGAGAGAGAAAGAGACAGTCTAAGATAGGGAGAAAGAGGGAGAGAGAAAGAGACAGACTGAGAGAGAGTGAAAACAATAATAAGTTGAAATATTTTGCATTTACATGCACCCATTGAATTAAGAACATATTAAATGATTAATCATCAGCTACTATATGTCAAACATTTGATTATTTTTACATCTTGTTAAGTGTAAGCCAGCCTCCAAAGGGTTTTGAACCACTGTGTTCAGCTTGAGAGTTCGGAGTTTACCATTGAACTACATTTTTTTTATTAATGACCAGCTATCAGATGTCAAACATTTGATAATTCTGATGTAATCATCAGCTATCAGATGTCAAAACATTTGATGTAATCATCAGCTATCAGATGTCGAAACATTTGATAATTTTGATGTAATCATCAGATGTCAAACATTTGACAATTCTGATGTAATCATGAGCTATCAGATGTCAAACATTTGACAATTCTGATGTAATCATCAGCTATCAGATGTTAAACAATTTACAATTCTGATGTAATCATCAGCTATGAGATGTGAAACATTTGATAATTCTGATGTAATCATCAGCTATCAGATGTCAAACATTTGATAATTCTGATGTAATCACAAGAGAGGAAAACAAGTAAATTATGAGCACTTTCCCATGGACAGGACAGTACATACCATGGCCTTTAATACACCAGTGACAGCGCACTGGGTCAGATATGTCCAGTCCTATGGCAAATGCTCTAATGAATAAGTTATATCCAACCAATCCATTTTGCTTGTGCATGTTTTTATATAGATGAATGAATGGACAGACAAATTGATGGATTAGTGTATATGTATGTATGTATGTATGTATGTATGTATGTATGTATGTATGTATGTATGTATGTATGTATGTATGTATG